>JAOTAV010014547.1:0-25467 GCA_026546445.1 Cyclargus thomasi | reverse complement strand
CCATTTTTTATGCACATATTAAAAACCATTGCTAGGTGAGGAGCTACGATGTCAATAATTGATTTAATGATTTTCGTTGACATACCCCAGAGATCAGCAGTATTTTTAATATTCAACAATTTAAATGCATCTATGATATCTCCGGAGTTATTTTCTCTAAGCTTGACATCACATTCCTTTACATGATCTCTGAGTAGCTTTTCAGCAGCTTCAGGTGAACTATCAAGATTTTTAGTAATTGAGACCGGAATATCAGCGTAAAACTTTTCGAAGACCGTCGCAACTTCTTGATCGTCAGAAGTCTTTTTTTTAAGGAAAGTTCAAAATCAGAGCTACGACAGGTGACATTTCCATGATAGATGTTGGTTAACGGCATTTAAGCTTGAGGACGGCAGGATTAAAAAACTTTATCACAAGATAGTGGAACGTAATGGGTCATTTATTCATAAGTACCAATGATAGTTTTACAGGTATTATATATATATATATATATATATATATTTTAGGGGTATCTAACGATGGGAGTGTAGTATTTATTAACTAGCTCTTGCTCACGGCTTCGCTTGCGTAAAATTCGAAAATTGCGTAAAATATGAATATTCTTGTAAGACTCCTAACGCGAACTTACGTAAATACGCACTGGCATCAGGGAAGTTGATTCAGAATCAACTTTCCTGATGGTGCATGTGTCTGATAGTTCTTTCTTCATAAAAATGTGTTCGTGCGATGAAAGCGAGTTTAATGGGTGGTCAACACGTGGTTCGTGACCAATGACCAATAAAATGTAACAATTAAATTATGTTATCAAACTTTACGCTCCTATATAAGCAACGAACAGCTTTTAACAGGTAAGACCGTCAAGATGACCAGAGGAATGGTGAGGTTGTTACTTAGTTACGTTTACTATTTACCTAAACGACGCTCGTAGCTCTATAACGTAAAATCTTTTCAAATTATACAGCGCGTCTCTCAGTCTGTCGCCTCACTATGCTTGAAAAGCTGAATCGGTATTGATGAAATTCGTTGTGTAGATACTTTGTAAGCTGAAAAAGCACATTGTGTTTTTATTTATAAAATGTAAAGTTCAGCGGGAATACAAGCAGATCATGTGGGAATGTTATATAATAAAACATAATATTACGCTTCATAATGTGACGGCGCTTGCGAAACTCATACGAATTATATCTAATAAAGATGTTGATGTTAGTACTATTCCTTATTTTCACTAAAACTCTAAATTTAATTAAAGTAAAGCGGAAAATATACTGATCTGACGCGACTAATGTCTGGTTTACACGTAAGTAGATGAGTAGTTAACTAAATTTTAACTTAATTTTTATGTGACTTCACTTGCTTTTTGCTTCTAAAATAATACTTATCTACTTGATTCGTGTAAACCAGACATTACGGACGCGACTGACAGCCGCGATCTGGATAATAATTGTACATAGAAGTGTGCAAACTATAAGGCGTGAGTCGTGGACGTTTTGTATGGGCTGTCAGCCGCGTCTGACGTCAGTCGCGGACGTTTTGTACGGGCTGTAAGTCGCGTCCGATCAGTTGATTTTCAGCTTTCATCCAATGATCTGATCTTGGCTGGTTTTTTTGTCACATCTATATTTTTATTCGTTTCAAATTTTCTATCATGTCAAAATCACAGAAGTTGTATATATTTTAACATTTAATTTGACGCTTTATGTGATTTTGACATGCGCAATTAAGGATTTGCATGACAGAAATTAGAAATATGTATCATATAATATGTATCGAATCCGGCTCTGTTTCAGCTTCCCTGATTGTACTTTAAACGTCAGCCTCGTATATGGCAAGAATCCTTAACCCCCATGTGGTCGGCCTCCCCTACCGCTACTACTGTTTGGTTGCAGATGAGTTTGAGCGTAGTACTGCTGATGTCGGTGCTGTGCTCGGTGGAGGGGCAGAGCGCCGCGAGCGGGGCGGCGGCGACGGGCTTCGGATTCCCTTACGGATACCCCGGGTACTCGTCCAACTACGTTATAGCACCTACCGGCTTGAGGAAAGCGGCTGGACTTGGCTTCATCAATGACATCCTCAACCAAGCCCTCGATCTTAGAATTCGTAATAATAATAATGGCTAGCATCGAAATATCATAAGTCAAAATTTTCGTAGGGGTACAAAAATTTGACTTTATACTTTTTCTTTTTTTAAGCTTTTCTCTGAGATTTTTTATTCGTTACTTTACGCTGGGCTAAGTACTACACACGGCAGGAATACTTACTGTACAGGGTGAAATAAAAATAAGTGATAATACCTAAAGATTTGTATGTGCCCCTCACAGAGTAAGTATAAGTGGAAGAAGAGGATAACTAACAATTTAAAAACTGCCGCTTTTTCATAAATGTAGTGTTTTAAACCAGAAAATCCGATTTCAAATTAAAAAAATGTAAATTATGTGTACAGCGAGATACATTAGCTAGATGATCAAGTAGGTAAGTTTCAGGATTTGTATAAGAGATACTTCATGAAATAATTTTAAAAAATATATTGTGATACCGATACATAATAAATACAGAAAAATCCTTTATTCTATGCAAATATTTACATTTTTAAAATATTATTTTAAATGTTAAGTACATTTTTAAGTAAGATGAATATGAGAAAAAAAAACAATTAAAGTAACAAAATATTTAACAATTAACATAATTTAAACATTTTTCCATTCTTGCTTGTTTTTTATTCAAGGTTAGGGATTTTTCACCTGCGGCCCTCCTCCAAGGAAAGCCAATTTTCTCTATCTTTAGCTGTTTGCATCCAGTTTGTTCCAGCCGTTTTAGCCAAGTCGTCCGCTTATCTTGTTATACATGAAATACATTAAACCAATACATAAAATACATTAAATAATAATAAAGACTTATTTATGATTATATTACGGTTATTACTTTGTTGAAAGTAACAAAAAAAATCGTGAGCAATAAGGTATTTTATTTTATTGGTGAACAGTATATATATAAGATGGTGGGAGAAGTGGGTGGTGCAACCGCACCGCAAGATGAGAATATTTGTTAGTTTTTTTATCCACTTTAAGAATGTTTTTACTATTATACTATTCACTGAGTGCAATGTAGGAGCGCACAGCGCGCGGTGGCAAAAAGAACTCGACGGTCAGTGGCATGCAAGTTGTCACTTTTATAAATGTTAGACACCGCAGGCGGCCATTAAAGATCTCAAATGACTATAGCCCAAGAAAGGATTTTTGGATTTACTCGACCGCGTCAGATTAAGCTTGTGTAGGCTTTCTACATGTCTCTGGTTATCTATTATAATATAAAAATTAGTCGGGTTCTCCTTTCTGTCGATTTAACTCCAGAACGCACAAACCGATTTCCACGGTTTTGCATTCGTTGGAAACGGTCCGTGAGGTTTGTAGCAAAAATAAACCAAACCAATTTAAAAAATCTGATTCTCTCTTAGTTTTTACTGGATTGTGTATTCGACGACTTTTTGGTACTTAAAAAAACCTTTTTAAGTACCAAAATGTCGTCGAATCCGTTGCGCCGCTTTTCAATGTCTATCGACTTATTGTAAAACTACCTGCTTTCTATTTTTATTTATACGACCGACTATAGTTACATAAGTAAAAAATAATCTTTATATCTATATGTCTAATATATAAAATTGTCGTATCACAATCTTTGTCTTCGTACTCCTCCGAAACGGCTTTACCGATTTTAACCAAATTTTGCATGCATGTTCAGTAGGTCTGAGAATCGGCTAACATCTATTTTTATTCCCCCTAGTTAGAGGAAATTATTTATATGGCAAAACAACGTTTGCCGGGTCAGCTAGTATAGAATAATTATAAATAATATATAACTAAATAAAATAGAATCTTTCGTAATAATAGATGCTAATATTATACAGATCTTGAATATAATGTTAACTATTTAGAACTCTTTAAAAAAATGTCAATAAGGTAACTTAATAAGACGAATATTATATAACATGGACATTATAGAATACAAAACTTTATGCTGTTTTTTCTGAAATTTCAAAAAACATATAATACTAGGTATATGTCCTCCTAACATACGCTGTCAGTAAATTAGCTTAGGCCTCGCCACCATTGGTGCCGTCAGTAACGACTTGGAAATCGTAGTGCTAGAACACAGTCGCTTGGCCCTGTAGCCTCTGTACGAACTGCACGTGCTGTACACTAAATGTAAAGACTATCGAGATAAGAGCGTCCGTGGCCTAGTGTTGAAGACCTTTGGTTCGCACTCCAGAGGGTGCCGGTTCAGACCCGGTGGAGGCGTGTACCAATTAGACTTTTTCCGATCTCAAGTAGGTACATAGGACGGATGCTTATTGCTCTCGGAGAGCCATGCTTTGGCACGAATGGGCCGGTTCAACCGGAGTGATACCACGACCTTACAGAAAACTGGCGTGAAACGGCGTTGTGCTGTATTTCATTCAGTTTGTGAATTTACCGGTGGCCCAACTTTCCTAATCCTGCTTATCCCTATTCCCATTTCCTATCCCGCACGCAACGCACTTACGTCTTCGGATGTCACGAGTGTCCATGGGAGACGGCAGTCGCTTTCCATCAGGTACGTTTGCTCGCTTGCTCCCTAAATATCATTAGAAAAAAAATTCTTTCAGGTAGTGTCAGTGTAATGGTCCAGCTCTGGTAGATAGCTAAAACAATTAATTCCTCTCATCAAATCGTTTACTGGTTAACCGGGCTATTACCCATTATTATTGTTTAGTAAGTTGGCCTTGAGAGCTTCATTGAGTATGTCAGTTAGGAGACCCCCACCAGAACTACTTCTTACGGTCTTCGCTTCGTCTACGTTAACGTTTGAGTACCCGGGGGTACGCGGATATCCGTATTGCGAGTATCCTGCTCCACCGTACCCTCCGACATATCCGGATCCCGCCGCGGCGGCGCTCTGCCCCTCCACCGAGCGCAGCACTGACATCAGCAGTACTACGGTCAAACCCAGCTGCATTAAAAAGGTGAGTATTAGCTTTTCATTCGTTTGGAAATTCCGTTTAAAACATGGATATTTTTTCCAAAAGCAAAAGTAGCCAACAACGGCTGCGTAATGAATAAAAAACTAAGCTAACCCCTTTTCGCATTTATAATGTAAAGTATGGACAAATAGTGCTAAAGGGTCCTTATGTTATGACGTATTACGTTAGTATTACCACTTTAAAAACCGACCAAGTGAAGACATCCGCTAAAAAATTAATTTAAAAAATTGTACCTCTAAGGGGGTGGAAAGGGAGTTAAAGTTTCTATAAAATTTTCTACGCAATTTCGTCATTTCTTAAGTTGGGGACCTAAAATTTTGTTTCTGAACTGCTGGTTCAAAATAAATGAATGAAATAGGCGTTGAAAGTTTGTATGATAGTTCGTCATTTGCTCAGTGAAAAACGTGAAATTTTATTTCTGAGCTAATGATTCAAATTCCATAAATACGTGTTTAAGCATTTTTTGAAATTCTACCCCTAAGAGGGTAAAAAAGGGGTTAAAGTTTCTATAAATTTTTCTACGCTAGTTTGCCATGTCTTAAGTTAAAGACATAAAATTTTGTTTCTGTCCGGCTAATTCAAAATGAATACGTGTTTAAGCGTTTTACGAAATTTTACGTCTAGAGAGTGAAATAGGGGTGGGAAGTTTGTATGAAAATACTTCTTAATACGAGCGAAGTCGAGGGAAAAGGCTAGTAATAAATAAGATAAAAGTGTTACCATTGCTTTGGCCATCTCGACAGCTTATCATGAATTCGAAACTACTGATTTCTTATATAGCGGTGGAAAGCCTGCAGACTTAATAATATAATAATATATTTTTAATTTCCCATCCGTCACGATCCATATGATGTCCACTATCCACTCATAAACATACTTATCATCGCACGATCATCATTTTATGTAGTGTGTACGCTATGTTAATTTTTAAAGGAGTAATTATGGTACCACTCACTCTTAGGCCTTAGCTAAAAAATTCCTCGATCAAGTATATTCGATCAAAGAATAAATCCAATGGTTCTTATACGTTTCTTAATATATTAATATATATTAGTATAATATTTTCCGGAATACACATAGTATATGAGAGAATCTATTAAAAAATCGATTGTGGTGATTTATCCTATACGAAAAATACTAATATGAAGATAATTATGTTGATTGATGTAATTTTCATAGTCTATATCTGTAAATAAAAAACAGTAAAATTGGAGTGTAACTGTACATTTGACATTATTACAAAATAGTCAATGTCCCGCGCTTAGGAATCGTGATAAAACACATATCGACAAAAAAAGTTGTCTGTTTATCTGTTTGTACGCGCTAAACTCAGAAACTACTGGACTGATTTGAATGAATTTTTTTTTATTTAATAGCTATTATATAGTCTGGGTAAAATATAGGATATTTTTATCCCGGGGAAAATGTACGGTTCCCACGTGATATACAAACTTTTGCGCAACGAAGTTGCGGGTACCAACTAGTAATATAATATTAGTATTGTAGTTTATTTTTAGAGCAAGAGTGTGACATATTTTCAAGTAATATGTGGGATATGAACGTGATGGCCAAAGGAAGATCTTCCGACCGAGGGAGGTGTTATACTCGGTCAGGCCGAAGCCCACGTGATATAATTCAGCTGTCGTATATATACCGCCGTGTTTCGAAAACTTCGATAGCGCGATGCAGAATTATTACGCTTAACGTGGGTACCGCCTCAAACACATTATGAGGACTACCCTGGTGTTCGCGTGTTTCCTCAAATTATCAGGTCCTACGACCTGGTGGCTTACGATACCCAATAAGATAAGCTGAGGGCCACTATACCACCATCTTCAAAAACTACTTAATTCAATTCAATCTTTTATTTAAATAAGTTCCGAAGACTCACTTGCTGTACTCATCAGACAGACAAATCTAGTGAGATGGGTCACACTGCTGGTTCATCATGAAATGTCTGTGGTATTGTACGTGGTAACCCCAAAGGAAAATCTTCCGACCGGGCGAGGTGTTATGCTCAGTCAGGCCGAAACCCAAGTAATTCATTTCAGCTGTCGTATAAAATAGTGTCGTACTGAGAAATCTTCGATTGCGCTTTTTGTGAGTACCGCCACAAGGCTGAGCAAGTGAAAACACTCATGTCGGCTAAAATAGATGAGTGTGAGTCGATAGCTTGAGTGAGGTGCGCTCGGATGCAATGGTTGTGCTGTAAAATTGTAGTAAATTTACAAAAAAATTTTAACAGTGGACTGCATAACTTTATTGCTAGTCTTCTATACAAGTGGCATGTAAGTATCAAAGTTTCGAGCCTCCAACGCTCTGAGTTTGCTGCATAGTAAAGCTTTTAGGATTGCCACGGGAGAGAGTGATACCACTGCCTCACAGAAAAATGGCGTGAAACGGATTCGGTTGCGTTGCCTGGGTACTGTGTGTATTTAGGTATGTTTTTGGAGGCCCACACTGATGGCTTTCATACCCAGTACTCCAAAAACCCTTTCTTTTCTACAAAGTGTTTGCAACTCTCGGAATAGCATAATCTCTCGCAAACCAGATTGCCCTATTCAAAGGACAATCTGGTTTGAGAGCAATCCAGAAATTAAAAAAAAAATGGATGGAGGTAGCACTGAACATAAAATAAAAATACCAACATGTAAAACTATACGTAGGTTAAGTTATTGGTTGTTACTAACGCATTTTTATTAAACGGGCGATTGGCCCACCACACATTCCAACGATTGTAACTCCTGTGTCGTCAGGATCAACAGTGGTAACCAATTACAATAGGTTATATGCATGGTTTTTTATTATTTAATTAAATAAATCTTACGTTATTGAAAAACGATGTAATCCAATCAGTTTTTTAATAAAATTGAAAACAACAACGTTACAAGCCTTTAAAGTAGTCAGTTAGAAAGAGAGATCCGATATTAATTGTGACGTCAAATTCCATAAGCTGCATAAGAAGTTCATACTAAATTACATTTTAAGAGAAAGAGATGGGTAGAAAACTTACATCGCTAATATCTTACTTATTTTTCAATAGAATTCAGAGATTTTTATATTATCTTTAGGCCCACTATCATAATAATTTGCATTCAATAAATTTTGTTTTACACGCATATTCCCTATTATTATTTTTAACAAAAAATTAAAACCGACTTCCAAAAGAAAAAACAAAATTAATAAACAAGAAACTATAAAGTATTAAATAAAATTTATTCTTTAATAATGCTTGTTTCAGAATTCGGTGAGGCATTAGCCTATTTCCGTATACAATCTTCAAAATTTTGAAGTCGCTACCAGTCAAAAGTTTAAATTTAGACAAATCATGACATGTTAGCTGGTAGCGACTTTAAAATAATGTACTCGTATGTTACTTTTAAATCATGCGGTTTTCTCTGTAAGGACGTGCGGGGACGAAAAATAAACAATACACTTTTGTTTTTATCCAATCAGTATGGATTATTAGAATAATAACTTCATACTTCCTAGGAAAATATATTTACTTGTTAAACGAAGGATTATTTGCAGGGTTCGGTGCGCCATTGCTGTTGTTTAATAGGTTGGCTTTAATAGCGTGGTTGAGGATATCGCTCAGGATACCCACACCGCTTCTACTGTTTATTCTCTTTGCTGCATTTACGTAGCTGGATGTGTACGAGGGGGAAAGATAAGGAGAGAAACCGTATCCGAACGGCAGATATCCGCCTCCGCCGTATCCGCCAGCGCCGTAACCGGCTCCGGAGGCCGCAGCCGTCGCCGCCGCCGCTGCTCCCCCCAAGCCGCCGCCCGCCGCCGAAGCCCCGCTCGCGGCGCCCTGCCCCTCCACTGTACACAGCACCGACGCCAGCAGCGCCAACGCCAAACTTAGCTGCAATCATGTGACACACAGTATGAACAAATATAGAGAACTCTGTTTGAAGCGGTTCGATACTGACAGACATGCCCTGAGATATATGGATGTGAAGTCCAGTTTTATGTGCGGCGCGGACGGCGGTCGCACAATCGTTGCGCGCGCTTCCTGCATAGTATCGTTTCAGGCATTGAAGTACAGAAGCTCGGGTAATGGATGTGACATCACTTATTTAGGCACAACACACCTGTTGTGATGTGGTTACGTATGGCGGTGTGTTGTGCGCTCGCCCGATTGTTACTATTATTATTATTTCGCTTTTATTATATATTTTGAATATGAGACTATGTTTTGTTCAATTATAAATTAGATTTCGTCATTATTATAGCTAGTTAAGTTTGTTTACCGCGGTTTTTCTGCACTGCGGTGTTACACCTAAGTGCCATTAAGCAGTACACTGCCTGAATGTCTTTTCGAATTCTGCCACTGGCTAAGTCATTTTTATTTTGATTTCTCTTTTGTGTTAAGTATGTTTTGTTTGTTTTTTTGTTTGTTTAATAGTGTAATACTTGCATCAAAATTTGATTAAATTCTTAGTTTTTGTGTATTGTTTTAATGTATTGTCTTAGTGCACGAATAAATGATTATTTATTTATTTATTACCCACAATAAGCGTCACGTCAAATGTATCACGGGCTTCGGCCTGGCCGGGCATAAAACCATTTTATGCTACACGAGCAGTCTGTACTTGTATGTTCTATTATAATATATATTACAAATGCGTAGTCATGTGTGTCTGTCTGTATGTTACCGCACATTCTAACCGCTCAACCGATTGTTCTGAAATGTAGGGTAGAGATAGTCTAACTCCGAAAAAGTCACTGTTACGGCTGCACCGCAACGGGGCGTGTGGGGCGTGCGGGGCGCGCGGAGCGGGGAGCGAGCGGCGCCCGGGCACGCTCACACTTCACAGCGAGGACTTGAGATATAATATAGTCTACAATTATCTGAAGTATTTCATTTCACCTGGTTGTGAACAGTCACGGTTAACGCGATAAACAAATTTTGGCGCTTCGAAGTTGCGGGCATCAACTGGCGGGTAACAAAAGCAACAAAAAAACAGAACTCTTACCATTGCTTTGGACATCTTGACGGGATATAATATGTTTCGGAGCTACTCACTGCTTATATAGCAGTTACACTCCTGATATAATTTAATTTATATATTTTATCGGTCACGAACCATGCGATGACCATGCTGAATAAACATTGCTAGAATCGCACGAACACACCTTTACATACGAACCACCGGCGATCACTAACAGAACTAGGGTATGACTTGCTTTTTGAAGTTCCAAGTGTGGGTAAGTAAAGATTTTACACGATTTTTTTGGTGTTATAGGGGTTCTACACGGCGAGAACAAACATCATGCAAAGTTGATGATGCAATACATTTTCAATCTTACGTCCATGAACTGAAGGTGCATTTTAGATATTAATGTTGTAAATGGCCCCTTACTTTGTATAAAAAAGACATTGGAATATGTGTGGAATTCTAATATGACGTAAAATACCAATATTCTCGTAAGCTTTCTGTGGGAACAGGATGCTTTTCCAGTACCAAAAGTAGCCTACTTAACGTAGCCTAGTTCAACTAAAATATGTATGACAAAAGTCAAATCGATCGGTTGCTTTGTTAGGACGTAAAGGAAGAATTATATAAGTGGAAGAAGTAGATAACTAACATTTTAAAAACTCCCGGATTTGTGCGTTGTTCGACGATTTTAGACCTGACAAATTATCTGAAATTAAAATAATGTGGGTTCGATGTATAGCTAGATACGCTAGCTAGACAATGAAATAGGTTATTTACAAGATTTTTCAAAATTGTATGAGAAAAAATTAGTATAAACTCGAAGGTTGCAAAATGTTAGGTATCCGCTTCCTCCATTTATGCATTCAATTTTGGTATAGTATATGTAAAATTTGAATGTTGAGAGTGGACACACAAAACTGGACCTAATTTCTCGCCAGTCGTGTCGGTCATCTGCCCCACTGGGTTATGACAGTAAAGGAGAGTGCTTTTATGTACTGGGTACACTGAGCACTATTAAATTTCCCTGCGTAACACGCCTGGTTTCAATGAAACCGGTCATCGAAACGGACGTGGGAGTTATAGGTCTCTATTTTTATTTATCACCAATCAAGAGATCTCACAATGATTATGGATTAATACTAATAATAATAATAAGTTTATTTTTGCAACACAAATTTACAAATACAGTTATAAGTAGGATCTTACAAATACAATAAATTTACAAACTGTACAAACTAGAAACTATGTGGAGAAAATCATTGGTACAATTACTTTCAATATTATGTTAGGTGTAACAGTGTAATGATGTAATCTATACAGTAAGCGAATGTCAGTGCATCTGTATAATCAGCTATAAAACATCTCACAACATGCTAAGTACATTTTAAGGTTACAAAGAAAAGAGTTCAAAAAACAAAAATAAACACAGCAATGTTAGACCTACATAACGAACTCGGTATCTTACTTACTAAACAAGTATATTATATATAATTATTATTGTCCTCTTTTTGCTAGTATACAAGCACAATATAGTACCTAATTTGTCTGTTTTGCTCCATATAGTTCAGATAAGTTTTTCCCCATCATCAAAATAAAAGGTGTTTGTCTGGACTTTGTCAGTGGCCATGACTTCTGCTTCGACGCCATATTATATATATTCGCCCTCGTAGAATACCAGTGCAGCTTGCTTGTTAGCTTGCTTGCTGCGTTTAGCTGAGCTTGGGCCAATTTTGACATGACACATTATGTACACGACTGTTGTGTTGTTACTTTATACCATTGTCGTAATCTGCTGTTCTGTGTTGTGTGAGGACGAAATAAAAGTATTCTTATTTTTATTATACGAAGTTCCTTGTTACGATCGTCTTACTTATACTTCTTACGATGTCAGAGTTTCATACCCATAAGGATAGAGAACTCTGACACCAAAACCAGGTGAAACGTGACAGACGTGTATGTTTATCAATGTGACAATAAAATAAATAAAGCATAACTAGTCAACCATTAGATATCTAAGCAACAAGACGTAGTTGACATGAAGAAACTCGTGGTAAGTTGACTTTATCACATTTCTAGACTTTATCCTGGCTCTTTTATAAACAGGATATTTTTTCAAGACTAAAATGTGTACTCTCCGTCCATTAGTTAAAAAGCCTGTGCAAAAAAGCAAGTCGATTGGTTGCTACGTTGGAGCGTGAAAGAAGGACAAACGAACAAACACGCTTTCCCATTTATAATATTGAATATATATTAGTGTGGATTTATAGATGATAGCAGTAGTCAACAGCTTTTTCAACTGGATATATCTCGAACTGCTAAAAGACACGAAATAGGATTCTTTGAAAGTAGAACTTGCTTAAATATGTTGATTTCAAACGATTTTAATCACAAAAGCAGCTAAACTTATTTTGATCCTTTTTATTTTACGTGGATGGTTTACACCACGTCAATCTGGCTCCGTGCTAAATACCTAAAGGACTTGTTATACGGGTACCAGACAACGGATATGTATTTAATACTATACATGTAATATTTAAGATTTGTATTATATGATACAAATATTAGATACACACCTATGATCATTTACATTCACCCAGAAACAATAAAAAAAAAATTGTTGTAATGGCGGGATACGAACATGCGACCACCGGCTCGGGTTGCAAACGCGCTAAACCACTGCGCCACAGAGGTTGTCAAAATTGTTTTCCTATTTGGATTATACACTCTTGACGGTGAGTTGATTCATCGATTACGTGTTTCAACTCAAAAGCTTGTCTAGCAGTCTTTCTCGACGTTGCGAGCATACAGGAGCGTCAATAATCGCTTTCGTCAGGTGACCCATTTCTTCGTCTTCACCCTTTGATATAAAAGGTTTTACAAAATCTGAATCAATTTATTATCTGGCGGATACGATTTTCAGATCTTTTTCACCCTTGTCGTCCTGTCCAATGCAGCAGAAGGTGCAGTTGCAGCTGCCTCCGCCGCTGCGTCGGGCGGTGGCGGCGCTGCGGCAACCGCTAACGCTGCAGCGGGTCCCGGTGTGCTGAGACCCGGGCTTGGAGCCAGACCAGGAATTCTCAGAATTTTTGAAGTGGCTCCAACTCTACTCCATCAGGCTTCCGGCGTTGGCTTACTGTCTGACATACTGAACCACGGTATCACCATTAATATTCTTAATGATGTAAATAAAGGTACCCCACAGTTAGCAAGTCCTTATGGTAAATAAATTATTTTTAGTATTGTACGTTTTTATTTGTCATTTATGATATTATTTTTTTTTATTTATGTTATATTATATATCCATTAATATATTATTATATAGTATAATATAGTATGATATTTTATCATAATTATATTATTTTAAATAGCATTTTGTTAATTTTATTTTTATTTTTTTTCACATTATTGGCACCTACACAATTTTGCTTTTAAACGCCCGAAGGTATTTTGCATAAAGTATACATAAAAAAATAAATCTGTACTACAAGGCTTCTTTTCTATCCTATTATTATTAACGTGGTCTACACAAAGCAAAAGAAACATATTGAGTATTTTTGGTGATTATCTACTCACAAAAAAAACGCTTTGATAATTAAAAGCCAGTCCCATGTAATTGCTCTGCAGATGTATGAAACTTTAGGGAAAAACATCATTCGAACAACAGACACAGAGAGGCTACACAGTCAATCTGGCGTTCAACAGTGCATTAGTCTAGTCAGGATTGACAGGAGAATGATCGTCTAAGCGGTTGATTGATGGATTTTCATTGGGAATGGGAATAGGGGTAAGGGATTAGGGATGTTGGGCCACAACGCCGTTTTACGCCAATTTTCTGTGGGGCCGTGGTAACACTCCGGTCGAGCCAACCTATTCGTCCCGAAGCATGGCTCTCCAACGACAATGAGCATCCATATAATATACTTGAGATTAGAGAATGTCTCATTGGTACACGCGTCCACCGGAGTTTGAATCTGCACTAGGTTACGGACGCTCTAAATCTTATATTATAGATTAATTTATACCCGCAACTTCGTTGCGCAAAAATTTGTATATCACGGGAAGCGTACATTTTCCCGGGATAAAAAGTATCCTACGTGTTGCCTAGACTTAATAGCAATTAAATAAAAAAGATTTTTTCGAATACAGCGGATGCCATCTCATATAGGGCTGACCGAAAACGACGAAGCTGATGAATTGGTACAGCTGGGGGCACACTCTGGCGTAGTCGTGAACCAGTCGCCTTTGATTTGTTGTCGGATGTAAAAAATAATTGCCAGAATTCATAGAAAACTTACTTTAATGAAAGATCCGTGGCATCTGGTACAAAACTATTTGTAAAGAACCGCTGAAAATCCCTTGGTTTGCTGGTCTGAAAGTTGGACGACACAGGCTCATGAGACCTCGATCCGGACACGTTCCACTTAATGCACTTGGATATATGATGAGGATTTGTGACTCTCCAGTTTACACTGTATGTAATGAACGAGAAGATGTGTACCATGCATAGGTGGAGTGTGTCCGGGTGGGGTCAGAGCGGCCGCCGGTTCGAGGCTGAAGCGGGAGTTTCTCACACAGCTCGGTTGTGTGAGCGCCATTCTCGCTCAGCCGAAGGATTCTGCCTGCTGGGACTTGATACATTTATATTTATAACTAGCTGACCCGGCGAACTTGTTCCGCCTTAATGGCAATAAATAAGTAGATTGTGGTTTTTTTATTGGAAAAAATACAAAAAAAATTAAATAACTACATTAATCATTCATTATTATTTCTGTATTTTAGTACATAGGTTGCTCTTCTTGCGTTTTGTTATTCCAAGTCTGATTCTTTTTTGTTATACCACGTTTTATAGTGACTGACGTTTCATGTCAAGTCATACGGGAACGCTGTCGAACGGGATAAAAAGTATCCTATGTCCGTCTCCTGGCTCTAAGCTACCTCCCTACCGTTCTTGAGTTATAAGTGGTGTAAATAACACGACTTTTATATATATATTTATATATATATATATAGAAATATCGGTGTAGTGTCCAATAATTCGGACACAGGTTCAATAAATAAAACAACTTCCCTACCACCACCACCGTCTGACCACCGTCTCGGAGCGTGGTGTGTACCGGAGTGGTAGCTAACCGGGGACGCCACACTCTCCCCACTCTGTGGTAATACCAGTGTCATTCAAGTACAAGCCACAACCGAGCACGGGAGTCAATATCGTCCAATATATAAAATTCCCGTGTCACAGTTTCCGTTGCCATACTCTGTCGAAACGGATTGAGCGATTTTGATGAATTTTTTTGTGCTTATCCGGTATCTATTTATATGGCAAAACAACGTTCGCCGGGTCAGCTAGTTTATTATAAATCTCAGTAAGTCTATACACTACAATCGGTGAAAACATGACTCTGATACCAAAGATATGGCAATTTAAAAATCACAAGAAATAGACCTTTCCACAACGCTCCATACAAAACGGTTCTTATTATGACGTCACTTACGGGTAGTTTGTACGCGTCGCAGGAAAACTTTGTTTTATAGCTATTGAATATTGCGCTTGTGAAAGTGGTTTCATAACGAAAGTTGTTGTTTGCTTAACTTTTCGAATGGTATATAAATATTTAAAAAAATGTACTAAAAATCGACTCGCCTGCCCAACTTTAAAGGGTTATTAACTAAAAATTTTAAAAATATATTTTTTTAAAAATTTGTATTTTTAACTTAGTCATATCTACCTTATTGAGACAAAAACGAACGATTTGGAATGACACATCCTACTTAAAATACGTGAAATTTAAAACTAATTTAGAGCGTCCATAGCCTAGTGGGTAAGACCTCTGGTTCGCACTTGAGAGGTTGCAGTATCTAACCCCGGTCTCCACCGTGTACCAATGAGACATTTTCCGATCTCAAGTATATAATACGGATGCTCATTGCCGTGAGAGTACCGTGCCTCGGCACGAATTAGCCGTCTCGACCGGAGTGATATCACGGCCTTACAGAAAACTGGCGTTAAACGGCGTTGTGCTGTGTTTCGTTCAGTGAGCGAGTTTACCGTCGGCACAATTTCCCCAATCCCTTATCCCTATTCCCATTCTCTATCAAATCAAATTTATTTGCAACTGCCTATTCCCTCATAAAAGGGCAGCATCGCGCTTGCGACTCATCGGATGTCGCGAGTGTCCATGGGCGACGGCAGTTGCTTTCCATCACGTAACCGTCTGCTCGCTTGCCCCCTAAATATCATAAAAAATTGATGCTAAGTTTACCGGGTAAAGTGGGTAATCTGTACTACTATTGTAATGAGATAAGTATTTGTGTGTCTGTATGTTTGAGGCAAATAATCTTTCAGCTACCATACCAATTTGCGAGTGTCGCACAACATTCAGATAAACAAGAATTTCAAAAATTACATTCTTGGCTTGTGGTTCAATTTATGTCTCTGTATCTCCAAAAAATCTTTACATAAAACATGATTGACAAGCGAACATCTTGACAAACATCTACATTTATCATAACTATCAATAGGATAGTCGAAGATCATCATCTGTCTCTGTTCTGATTTCATAATTTTTTATCACATTAAGTTTAATATCTCCAGGGGGAGGTGATACCCAACGTGTGCTCTATGTGGTTCATCGGTCTCGTCTTCGACAAGACTAACGTCAACGTTGATCTGACGTACGACATATCCTCCTTCACCAAGGCGGTGCACTATCAGGCCGAGAGCAGCAGCGTGCTTCGAGAGGGCATGACTATTGAGGTGGGTTAAACTGGAAATTCACGCTTATGTATCTGACTGACTGCGCCAATCTCGCTTGTGGATTGCGCTAATCTCGATTATGGATTGTGCCAATCTCGCTTAGAGATTGCGCCAATCAGGCTTATGGATTCTGCTAATCTACTTGATATTTCGCCAATCGGTCTCGTGTTCGACTTTCGTCAACGTGGATCTGACGTACGACATATCCTCCTTCACCAAGGCGATGCAATATCAGGCCGAAAGCAGCAGCGTGCTTCGAGAGGGCATGATTATTGAGGTGGGTTAAACTGGTATAAAACTGTAGTAGAGACTTCGGGAGGGCTGTTCCGGCCGACTGCGCCTATCTCGCATATAAACTCAGCTGATTGCGCCAATCTCACTTATGTTTCCAGTAGATGCGCCAATCAGGCTTATGGAGTTTATGGGTCCATATGGCTTATCCGTCTCGTGATTGAAAACACTGTCGTCAACGTGGATCTGACGTACGGCAAACTTCTTCACCAAGGTCTTTGTCATAGGGAAAGAAGGTTGCCAGAGGATATATTCAGGTGGGTTGATATTGGCAGATCCAGCCGACTGCGCAAATCTCGCTTATGGACTCCGCCATGACGATTATAGATCCAGTACATTGCGCCAATCAGACTTACGGATTGCTCCCGTTATGCTCATGTATCTGGCCAATCGTGTTTAGCGCCGTCATTTTCATCCATCTAAATAATCTACCTCCGGCTCCCGTAAGCAGTCTCTCCTACAAATAAACTGGTTAATTTATTTCTCCCCGTGTTCCAGGCGCGCCACGTCCGCCGCAAGCAACTCCACCAGTACCTGTCTCCGTCGCTGCTGAAGCGGGAGCGGACCGTCAGCGGGGCCAAACGCAAACACGACCCCCCGCCACCAGCCAACAAGAAGACTAAGAGACTTAGCGAGAGCAGCGTGAGTAGATATCTAGCACTAGCTGATCCGACAAACGTTGTTCTGCCTTGGTTTGTGAATCGAAAAGGAAACGTTCTCACGGAAACTCCTGGCACTTTTAACAGAAGTTTCCGAATCCGGCGCGAAATCGTATCGTGAATCAGGGGGCTGAAAGTCCATTAGGATTTGAGAAAAGTTAATCAAAAACCATTTCCAGCGTGCGTATATTGGGTGGTGGTAACCGTACTTTTCATCTTAGGGAATTTTGGAATCTCCATTCCGGCAAATCGGTTCAGCAGCTCGAGCGTGAAGAGGTAACATACAGAAAGACACTCTTTCGGTCTCTAATAATATAACAATGGAAGTACAGATTTTGCGAACATTGTAAATAGACTAACATAAAATGAAAAGAAAGTCTGAAAAGTTTATTGACATCTAAATCATTTCTCACGGTAATTTTCGATACCAATTTTAGATACATAGTAGGTTTAAATCCTGTATTTTACAATATATTAGATTTTTTTATATTTTATTTATTTCTTTCTTTTTAGGGTTTTCCAAATGCGATATTTTTATAACTGCTAAGAATTATTATATAAACACCATTTAAAATATTATATTTATGCATTATCTGCACATATAATAAAACACTAAAATTGGAGTGTCTGTACATTTTAGAAAATAATCAATGTAGGGGTGCTAAGGAGCACTAAACAGTAATAGAACACATATCGACAAAAAAAGTTGTCTGTTTTTACGCGCTAATCTCAGAAACTACTGGACGGATTTGAATAAACCTTTTTTTGTTTAATAGCTATTAGGTCTGGGCAACATATAGGATACTTTTTATTCCGGGAAAATGTACGGTTCCCACGTGATATAGAATTTTTGCGCTACGAAGTTGCGCGCACCAACTAGTACACAATAACTTAATTTATACATAACAATCCTTGTGAGTTAACTCTTGAACTAGCACAGCAAATAGTCCTGCTAGTAAATGGGTGAATCAACTTTTCTTGTCGTAGACAAATCTTTGAATAAAAAGTCAATCAGCATATTTTTCATCAATTACATAAGTTAATTCGATAGCAAATGAAATATCTTAATCGATAATTCACTAAATAAATACTAAATCAAAACATTTCTATGTAAAAAGTCCTGGGACATTTTTTGTCCCCGGGCAACTGCTTGTAAACATATAAAAACCGTTTTTTTTTTCTGAAATTCTCAGTTATAATGTTAGTCTATATATCAAGGATAATGTGTATATACACATTATCCTTGATATATTAGATTTAAATTAGGTATTATTAAGGTTTAAACTCGTAAAGGCAGAAATTGCGGTACAAAAAAAAGTTGATTTACTCAAATAGAGTACTCAAAGAAACAAATTCATTAACTGATGCCTGTGTGTCCTGTCATTTGGTCAGTTTATAGCCGTGAAATGTCGGCTGGGTTCGATGTAATGCGACCAAAAATATTTCGATCCGCCATCTGTCTAGGAATCAACTTCTCTTTTAGTGCATAAGACAATACTAACTAGTTTATATTCTGTACAGATTACAAATAATGGATTGACTAGAGTAAGTTTTTAACTCTACTAAGGCCCACTTGCGCCAGTCAGGCTTACAAGCTTATTGTAAATTAAATATTCCGTCTAAATGGGTCGTATTTAAAATGCCAGCTGTTTTACTAATACGTAACACGGAAAGCCCCTTTTTACATTTAAAAACATGTGTGGATGAAGCGTGTAATTAACATTTAACATCATACGAACAATTACTCGTTTTCCCCCCCTGTTATTTACACATCTTGTAACTTACCTTCTTCATCATCTATCTAATATATTCCACATTTTTCGATTCCGAATTATTTGTCGGTCTGAATTTAATGGAAAAAATCGACAGTTTTCAAATTGTTAGTTAACCGTTTCTTCCACTCGTGTCTTCAATACTAGACAGCACTGTACTTTCCGAGTTTGTATACAATTACGTTTTATGAGTTACATAACACCGGCGCAAGTGGTTTCTTATTGTCATGTTCCAGTATTTAGAATTCTGTATTTTATTAGTTGAAGCTTAAAAATTAACTTATTTCACTTGTAGAACAACGAAATGTCAAGGAAAATTCTTGAGGTGACATTCTGATCTCGACTGTACAACTAAAATGCCACTATATAACTTGACATTAACTAAACGTTTCATTTTACTCTGTCACTATAAAGATCGGAATGTTACCTTCGCATGCGTGCCCCGAAATCTGAAGGGTTCCATAACTAAAGTGTAAAAACTCGACCCTATTACTCAGACTTCACTGTCTGTCCGTCCATCTGTCTCCTGGCTGAATGAAGAGTAAAATTTTTCACAGAAAGTATATTTCCATTGTCGCTATAACAATAAATAATGAAAACAAAAAAATATATGGAGCCCCTCCCATAAAATAAGCATTGTGGTGTTCTGTGTCTCTTCGTAGGGTGGGGTTCGGTAGAAACTACTCCACAATAACACTTCCATTCGCTATGGCAGTCGGACGCAGACTGAGTGTAAACCGTCATGACAGTCACTATTATTATATTATAAACTACCCTCTGTTATTATAATATAACGTAGTATCCTACACTATTGAATAGTACACTACAAGCATGTTTGTAATTTTCTTTTTTTTTTTTTTGATAATTATAGATGTCGCTGCTTTTTGTCTGCAACATGTCGTTGCTTGAAATACATCATCTGTTGTAGCTGGTGAACTTTCAGAAACACTTTTTCCCATTTATTTTGCTCTTTACTATAACGGAACACCTCGTGCGCGACCCCAGCTCGCACTTGGCCGGTTTTTTTATCTCCTCAACTACAATATTCTTTCAATAAATTTCAGACGGACGAGGTCAGCATCCTGTCGTACAACGACGACTCCAACTCCTCCAACGTCTGCGAGGTCAACCTTCACAACGGGGCCCAGGAGAAGGACAAACCACAGCCGGAGCACACCGCCTCGACGTCCAGCATAGCCTGCACGTAGCAGTACGAGGCCTGGCGCGAGAGGTTCATATACGGAACCCACAAAGCGAAGAGAGTGTGACAGTGACAAAGTGACAATGTGATAGTGTAGTGTAAGCGACGCGTGCGATTTGACTGCTCGGTGAGTATTTTTCAGTCGGTAGAGTGACATGACACAAATACTTTAGGCCGTTTGTCCGCCACCGCCGTCAATCGAGAACGAGATTATTTCTGCCAGGTAAAACTCCACATTATGACATATACTACAGGTTTCATTTTCCTCTGCACCACTACGGACGGAGACGACGTGGCGCTAGACCAGCCGTCGGCAGGCAAGGGCCACAAGGTAGCAAAAGAACCTAACGGTGGGCCGCACTTGGATGAGCCCCAGAAGAAGAATACGAATGTACTATCAGGGAAGTTGAAACAGTGCCAGATTGCGGATGTAAGTTAGTTGGTCGCGTTGTGTCAAAACCAGCCGAAAGTTCACGACTTACATTAAATTGACATATCCGCCCTAATAACGCACGTCCGTCAATTGGCTCTGTTTCAGTTTCTTCAATGGCACCTATATTCATCAAATTTGATAGAAGAAATGAAAATGTCATTTAAATTGTTAAAACATACATAATTTAATTCGTACAAATAAGAATATTACATTAGAATGTAGAAAATAACAGAAATAAAACAACAAAATGAAATATTCTCGTTTGACGGTGAGGGCCAGCAGTGGACAAACTATATAACTATTTGTTGAAAAACCTGAACGGAATTGAAATGCACTAGAATTTGATTCGGTACATTCCCAGGAGCAGCCTTAACCTATAGTGCGATGTATAGAGGCAACAGTATAGAGCATTGTCTTCAATGTTAGGGCGCTACACAAGCTAAATCTGCCCCTGTACATTCCAGTGTTTCCCACTACCATTTAAATTATTACACTAGTAATTTACCACTGTATTCAATTACTGGATTGGAATAATGAAAACAGTCAAAATTATAAAGATAGAGGCCTATGGTTTTGAGTGTCATTCTAACGACTGAGTTAACAGAATTACAATTTAAATGTAATGTGACTGTACAGTTTCTTAGTTTGATCGTTGCACGGATCATACGGTAGAATTTATTACGTTTTATTATAGAACAAAAAATGGTAAACGGAGAAAATGCAAAAAAAAATGACGTCCAACGATGGAATGTTGTTCTACAATTAGTAGCGATTATTTTTTTTAACAATTTGTATATTGTCTGTGGTTTTTTTTGTTGTAGGCACCTGTTGATCGATTTCGACGAAAGGTAAACTTTTTGAATGTTCATTAATGTAGCGGTTTTGACGAATTACAGTTTAATTTAATATTTTTTTAATGCAGTGCATCTGACAAAGTGAAGAGCTATATGTTTTAATTCACACATGTTTGTCATATGTTTGCATTGTATACAGTTGAATGCCAGTTTTTGTCACTCATTCATAACAAATATGAAGGAGTTTAATAAATACTCAACTTGGGAGCTATTTCGAGTTGAGTATGAGTTTCTGAAACTTTCTGCTGTGACAGCAAGTAGGAGTTGAAGACAAGGGTGCATAATGCAGATAACTAACTACAAAAAACTGTGCTATTTTGAATAAATTCAGGTTTTTTTTGGTGCTAAAGACCAGAAAAATGTTTTACTATCAAAAAGATTCGATGATTCAAAGATTAGATGATAAAGTAGGTAAGGTACAAGATATGTTGGATATGGTAAAAATGTGTTTACATTCTAATTTGATAAAATGTTAGTTATCTGCTTCATGCACATGTCTTCAATTGTCCTTGTGCGGCAACAAATTAGTTACTATTGTGCGACAACAACGGCACGGCAGTTTTCATGCAAATTGTAATTAACAAATAATATTTATAACAATATTATTTGTTAATAATAATTGGGCGTAGTTAAACAGAAACGAGACAACCCCCATACTGAATGTATGGGGGGTTGAATCCATTCTGCTTCCAATTATTAACTCAATAGTGGAAATACCAAAACGCAAGTACATACAAATAATAGAAAAATTTTAATGTCAATCAAGACATAGTTGACTTTACAGGGAGTTGTGACGAAAACTTGTATTCAGCACAGATGTCAAATTAAATCTAAATGTAAACAGAAAAATTTGACCAAATTATAGTATTCTGTTACTTCGCCTCGCCCCAAGGCCAGTATTAACAAACCGCTCTTACCTCTAACATTTTGCACAAGACCGTTATTAGGAGTTTTTGTCAGAGTAAGTCAATGCTAACGTCTTAACAAAATTAGAGTGTCGAACCTTGACTTAAGTCCGACGTTTTTGATATAAGGTAAGCAGATGGAGTGGGTAATTAACAATTTGAAAATGTTCTAATTTTGCATAAATGGAGGCTTCGAGATGGGTAAAATTTTGAAATAAAAAATTATTATATTATATTAAATAATTATGTCTACTTGTGTAAAAAAATATTCAAATTGTATGGATAAAATTAGTCATTGCCCTTATTTAAAAAAAAGTTTTAGCTTATCCACTTCATGCACTTAGAATACTCTGAGAATGTAACCCTTAAAAAGGTTTTGAGCATTAGATTGGTTTATTGATACTGGGTTTTGTAAGTCATTATGCCCTTTGGAAATATTTCTCTATATACTTTTAGATTAAATTTGATTTCACCGGTGTAGCGTGTAGTAATTTTTGGTTTTGCATTTAATGTGACTTTGATACCAAGTATCTTGCAATGATTACTGTCCTGTTCGATGTGATTTTGCCTCTACACAACCTTGCGGCTTGTTTTGCTAATAATTTCTGGATTGTTTTATTGAAAATAGGACAGACAATCTTCAGAATAAAAGCTAACCTACTATTTCAGAGGTAAAATACGTTAAAAATGTTCTGATTGTATCCTTGAATTAGTATTTATTTGTACCTAAAAAGATAGGTCTTTTTATCCAAAAAAAAAATTTTTTTTTGATAATGTTAGCCACTTCATCCACTTACTTAAAATTTTTTTGGGTCAGATATTCACTGGGTGCGTGTCAAAATACGGCGAAAAAGTCATTGATTTGGGATGTCAAATGGCCATCTGTCATTTAAAAAAAGTGATAACTTGTCTGCCGTCGAGTGTACCTTTTGTTTTGCCAGCGTGCGCGCTGTGCCTATATTGCACCCAGCGAATGCTGTATCATTTTGATTAAAAATTTGTTATAATTCTGACAAGGCTGCTGTGAAACTCTGAGGCAAGATAACTCTGAACGGACACCGTTGTGGATGTTTTAATGAATCTGACAGTTTTCAGGTTAACTGACGTTGAGCGAGTCATTTTGGCTGGTACAAAAATGATGTGACTTTTGTGTGTGTAGGAAAATTTAACTATAAAAAGTTCAATATTAATTTTTGTGACCGAAAATGATAAAAAAATGTAATTCTTGATTCTAAAATTGAGGCTATTAATTTTTTTCTTTTTAGTCAGCTAGGGGAGCAAAGATTATCCCCCCCCTATTCATAAAAATGTTTAAACAGTGCTTAGCTAATAATTAATATTCGCAGTCCTTTTCTGGAATATTAAAAACATCATATGACAGAAAGGGACGGCAATACTTGATTAGCTAAATACTTTACTTTATAAATACTTTATAAATATTTTTATCAATAGTTTTTATAATTAGCCCCCTTATTTATTAAAATATTTCTGTAGCTAGTATTTGAAATGATGGTTAAAAAGTTGGGTTTTGGACGCAAATCTTCATGAAGAGACTGTACATCTTTCATTTTATTCTAATGTTATTTTTTAATGGTAGAAAATCCGAACTCAATGTTTTTTTTTTCAAAATTTGAAGAAGCTGGCGAATTTAAACAGTGGACACATTTTATTCAGATCAAGTGTTTTACACCTTTGTTCATAAAAATATTTTTAAGCAATGTTTGAGTAATGAAGGTTCGCTGTCCGTTTCTTTTGTGTGACGTTTTCAATATTACAGAAAGGGACAGCGAATCTTGATTAGTTAAACACTGTTTGAATATTTTCTATGAATAAGAGGGTCGATAGTTAAGATACAACTACAAAAGTCACATCATAATCAACAATTCCACCTAGCTATAAGACTCAATTGTAGAATAAGAGTTTAAGTTGTAAATATTAGCCAATTGATTATATAATATACACAAAAACATATATATAAATGAAACTGAACAAAAACAATACAAAATGGAAAAAAAGAAATTAAATATTTAAGAAAACTATGTGTATGTTCTTTTCATTCATTTTTAACCCTTTTATAATAAGTTGTAGGCTTTCATCGATGTACGGGAAACAATAATGTTAAATATTTTAGTTTTGTCCTGCGGGCAGCGGTTCTGAACATTTAAATTGCTCTGCCGCCCTAAAAAGGTCACTTTGTAATTTCGCTAACAGCAATTCATTTTGTCATCTATCTATATGTGCGGTTCAGCAGGTCGTTGAACTCGTACGTTTTGCCCAATCATCATATTTGTACATATAAATATAAGCATCAACAATAAAACACATTACTATCAAGCATCAGCTGGGCGTTATTTAATCTCCATCATCACTATCAGCCAGCATATCAGCAGCAACCAGCATCCAGCATCTTAACATCCAGCATCCGTCATCCCAGCATCTAGCAGCAATATCATCTCTACCAGGAGAAGAATCAGCAGCAGTAAAAAGCAGCATCTCTATCACCGGCTTACCCTTCACTATATATATAAAAGAAAGTCGTGTTAGTTACACCACTCATAACTCAAGAACGGCAGAACAGATTTGGCTGAAAATTGGTAGGGAGGTAGCTTAGAGCCAGGAGACGGACATAGGA
>JAOTAV010014536.1:0-25469 GCA_026546445.1 Cyclargus thomasi | reverse complement strand
AGTCCCTCGGGTACTTAGCACAGGGCCAGACTGACGTGGTGTGAAGCGTCCATAGATATTATTATTATTATATTATACACAGGAGGAGAAAGTAGCGGCTGCCGCAGAGAAGGGGCGCCGGTAGCGGCAAGCGCTGCGGTGGATGCGGTTGTGTTATCGTCCCCGCGTCCACCCGCGTGTAGCGCTGAAGAAGGGCACGGGGGGGTTTTAGTCGGTAAGCTCTCGGCGCACTGAGCCGGGGGGCGTCCGACATACCCCTGCCGCCTTTCCCCGAGGGTGGCGCGGGATGCGTAATGCATTTCCCCTTTTTTTTTTAGGAGGAGAAAGTAGCCCTTATAAGCACAGGCTATGGTTCGGGAATGAGCTCTCGCCTCCTTACAATTCATGAAGCTCAGGGATTAACGAGTCCTTCGGTGATCATTATACAGACCAAGTCCCGAAAGCTGGATATCCATAATAGCGTGCCTCATGCAGTTGTAGCTATATCTCGACACACTAACACCTGTGTCTATTACACTGACAGTGATGAAAACGCTGTTGCCAGTTTTTATAAGCCAGACCAGAACTTTATGAAAAGTTCTGGTCTGGAGACTGAAATGAGCCCATCCGACATTTGAGTCAGATCAAATTGTGTGCGGAGTACGAATAATTTAAAACCGCGGACAAACAACGTGACACGAAATTTTTACTATATTTATGTTATAGTGTTATATTATTATTTATTATTATTGACTGACCGTTAACATCAAGCTATTATAACGCTATATAACGCTACAAGTTTTTACGTAATCTCTAATATAAGCACAGCTCGGCGTACTGTTTAATAACGAGCTGTGACACTTTGGAAATTTTATTAAACAGTTTTTTGTTGATGTTATTGATGAGTTGATGCAAATTTTTATGCAAGGTATTTATAGAAATAACTAGTTGTTACCTGCGACTAAGTCCGCGTGAAACAAAAATTATTCAGTTTTTAATTTTTTTGTTAATGCTCGGCTACTGTTTGTCGTAGGGTAATTTATACATATAATATTTTTTTATTTCGTTTAATAGCTATTAGGCCTAGGCAACATATAGGATACTTTTTATCCCGAGCAAATATACGGGTCCCGCGAGATATACAAATTTTCGAGCAAAGATGTTGCACCAACTAGAATACTACAAAGGTATGTATAGGTTTTATATGGAAACTTTTTGACTACTTTTTTGACTCTACCTGTGACCGTGGTCGGTTCAGGTGTGCGCGTTGGCAGCTTAAGCCGGGGTCGGGGGTCGTGGGTTCGATGAAGTAACTCTATGTGACAGTATACATGCATATAACATTTCCATCTATCTATAGCTCAAAATTAAAATCAATCAAAATCATTTATTTCTGAGTACATTTTTTTTCAGAATACCTACATTAGGGATTGCCACCCCGCACCGCGAGATCCCGCAGCTCCGTGGACGATAACCACAATCCCGCGACCCACAAGTCCAACAACGCCACTATTTATCAGTCACTAGGTTCACTACAATAAGAGCATATCATACACACTACATAAACATTTCAAAAGTGACTGGTAGCACCGCAATGAAGGCACTTCGTAACATTTTATGGTTATTAAATATTATATTAATAAGCAAAATACATTACCGTGATGTAAGATACGCTTCAGATTCTGGAGAATTTAATGCAATGTGTATGAACCCATATAGTAAACCCAACATCCAACAAACTACAGCGTTACCAGACCCATCAGCCACGGGACCGCGACCACCACACCAGGAACCACGGGACTGCAATCCCTAGTCTACCACCGGTTCGGGAACTAACCGTGCGAGAAGTTGATACTTACAACTTATGTTTATAGTGAGCGCTCATCTAAGCCGCCGACACAATCCGGCGGCCTATTTGAATACAAGTATGTTGGCGACACGCAACAAAGTTGTTGATGTCGAGCCATGCAATAAATCATGCTCTAACTGAAGCCGCCGACCGACCCGCTGACGTTGCCGCCAAATGTCGGCGGCATCAGCGGCTTAAGTCTGTAGTAGGAAAATAGGTTATCCTATGTTTTATTACTTTCACAGCAAAGAAACCCGAGCTACCTAAAAGATATCTTGACCTTACACGGAACTGTAAAAACAAGTCATCAGTTATCAGCTGGACCAAATTCTACTTTCCAATAAATAACATCTAGTCTTAATACACAATATTTATAATATACAGTAAGCCAACTTAATTTTGTGCTCGGCGCATACATTGGCATGATACCGGAAATAGCTTGAGCACACTAGCATTCCCGTAGGCTGATGACATACAAAAAACAATTAAATTTTTGTATTTTACTCAACCCTCCGTCGGTCCGAATATTTCGATCGACCACTCCGCTTTGTATTTTCATATTATTTTTTGTTTCCAGGACACAGCTAAGTAACACTACTGTGTTATATTTATGATGCGGTCTAGATAGATAAAAAGTAGAATGTCTGTATGGCTAGTCGAGCGAAACTAGCCACCGTGATATACGCATATTAAATACGCAACTATTCTGGGGCTCGACTTGGCTTACTATATAGCTTACTATAGCTATCGTTAGTTTCTCTTAAAAAAATTAAGCCTTCATCAGGGAGCTAAGGAAGAACAAACAAACAGACACACTTTCGTATTTATAATATTAGTATGGATGTAGCTAAACGTTGGCTCTTGTCAGATTGGTTAGCTCTCTATAAAACTGGGAGCGTATTTACTCTAGGGCCACAAGGTATATAGCCCAGAGTGGATGGCAAGGCGACCCTAGGGCGACGAGGCTGTAGGATTATGGAACGAAAAGCTACACGAGCCAAGGGCGCACAATCTATCTATACTTCCATATCCATACTTATTCTCTTAACTGCGAATATGTCTGTCTGTCAGTTACCTCCTCACGCCCAAACCACTGAACCGATTCTGCTTAAAGGTATGAAGATACCGTGCACCCCGGGGAAGGACATAGAATGATTTTCATCAGAAAATGTATGGTTCCCGCGTGATAAACAAATTTTTGCGCAACGTTGTTGTGAAGCGTGTTAATTATATTGTAGCATATATTATAGCATAGCATTTGTATTCCTTAAATAAAGCATTAAGTACGCTACTTTATGTATATTGTCTAATGTGTCCCCCGAATAATATGGCGTAAGTTCTTCGAAAATCAGCGATGCGGACAACGTATCCGCATCTCATGCTGAATGGGAACCAATTTGGTATCTTGATGTGTATTCATGTTGTTCTTGTTCATTGTGTAATTACCAAATAAATTTATTTTCTTTCTTCTTTCTTTCTATTTTCTTAATAATTGTACCACCTAGAAGCATAATTTTCTTAATAATTATTGTATTGCAATTTAATTATTATTTATTAATAAAGACGCGTTGAAAGAGAACAGAAAATTTACTCATAAAGTCAAAACTCTTCAGTTGCGGTCAGCAAGTAGTTTTAAAATACACCCCAGTAGTTCTACCATGACTTTGAAGCAACGGTTTTTAGTATGGGAGATTTAGTTCCGCAAGGCACCGCTAGAGGCGCTGTAAAATTATGCCATACTAAAAATTGACGTAGTCACTATCGAGTATCGACAAATACTTTTGCTCTGAACTCATGGTAGAGCCACTGGATTTCTAGTTCTCATAAAACGTAGAGAAATGCCCTACATCGTGTAATGGTATTACAGTAATGTCATAACTGATACGCTGGTAATCCACTTACCACCGGGTCAGAGGGGCAATTAAAAGGATTACTTCACTACCTAAGAGTAGCGAGTGTAGAGGCGTCTAATTTTCTACCTGCAACCGTGAAATCTATTTGCCGTGGGAGAGCCATGCTTCGGCACGAATCCGGCTCGACCGGAGTGATACCACAGCCTCACAGAAAACTGGCGTGAAACGGCGTTGTGCTGTGGGTGAGTTAACCGGTGTCCCAACTTCCCTAATCCCCTATCCCTACTCCCTCATAAAAGGTCGGCAACGCACTCGCGACTCTTCGCATGTGATGTAACGAAATCGCTAAATTATCAAACGGCAAAATATGAGTATTTACTCGAAGGTTGTGAAATGTTAGTTGTTCGCTTCTTACACTTATGTCTTCAGTTGTATTGTAATAGTTAGCCGATAAATCCCTAACTTTCTAGCTCATATCGGTTGCGGTTGCGGTTACGTTGAAAGTGATTGTGTATGCAGTATTTATATTTTCCTTCCTCGTTTTTGTCACTAGATAATATAAATCATACCGCACGTGTTAATTATACACAGTTTAAATTTGTTCTGTTTCATATGCCGGCGCGAACGTGACCAGAGATATAGCTGTAACTAGCTGTCGCCCGCGACTACGTACGCGTGAAACTTTATAAATTATACCGCTTTTACATTTTTTGATTACCGCTCGGCTCCTACTGGTTGGAGCGTGATGTTATATAGCCTGTAGCCTTCCTCAATAATGGGACTAACCAACACAAAAAGAATTTATTAATCCCGACCAATTAGTTCATGAGATTAGCGCGTTCAAACAAACTCTTCAGCTTTGTTTTTTTTTATGATATTTAGGGGACAAGCGAGCGAGAGAATCCAAGGAGTCGCAAGTGCGTTTTCGACCTTTATGAGGAAATAGGGAATGGGGATAGGGATAGAGGGGATTAGGGAAGTTGGGTCACCGGTAAACTCACTCACTGAACGAAACACACCACAATGCCGTTTCACGCCAGTTTTCTGTGAGGACCTGGTATCACTCTAGTAGAGCCGGCCCATTCGTGGCAAAGCATGGCTCTCCGACGGCAATGAGCATCCGCATTATGTAGTTATGATCGGAAAATGTCACATTGGTTTACGCCTCCACCGGGGTTCGACCTTCAGCCTCTCGAGTGCGAACCAAAGGTCTTACCCACTAGGCCACGGACGCTCTAAGCTTGTATTGAAAAATTGTCTGTACATGTTATAACCTTACACAGAATAAATTTATTCTGCTTCGTAACACTTAACTAAACTACAGCCTGATGTATAAAAACCCTTTCATTAACAATATCAAACAAATTTTTTATAGAAATTGGGTGGAAAACGAGCAAACGGCTTGTTTAAAATCGGTTGGAGCTGCCCATGGACACTTGCAACATCAGGAGCGTGGTAGCTTACACTTGCAAGTTTGCGTTGCAGGTCTGTTAATTAATAATAATGTCTATGGACGCTTCACACCACGTCAGTCTGACCCTGTGCTAAGAACCCGAGGGACTCGTGTTACCAGACAACGGAAATATATTAAATACTTTTTTTACTATAAACATATTTAAGATTTTTATTATATGATACACGTATTTAATAGACATCCATGACAATTGACTGATTTTTTTTTTTTAAGTTTTTGTTCCGTCGGCGGGATTCGAATCTAGGACCCGGTGTGAGCTACCAAAGCGCTCAACCAATGCGCCACAGAGGTCGTCAAATTTTATTATAGGATAATTTTCATTCTTGTCCCGTACATGTGCCAGCGGGGTAAGTTTAACACACCAGCGCGAGCCCGACCGAAGATATAGCTAAAATTAAATTTCTCAAATATTATACTGGTACAGATTCTATAAAGAACAAGAAAAATAAAAATATCAATTGGTTGTAGGTAGAAACGAAAATCGAACCTTTACGTCTACCTACTCTCTGGTTTTTCTTTCATTAAGCGGGGCTCTATCGGAGAAAATCGTGTAATGATTATAATTTATAAAGTAAGACCCGACACAAGGAAATCTTATAACTGTATTATTATAAATATTATACACAAGTTTATATTTCTCTTGCTTTTGTCTGCGGCTTCGCTCGCGTGGAATTCGAGAATTGGTAAAAATATAAAAAGAAAGGGGATGTTTTTTCAAAACCAGAAATAGCCCATGTTACTCTCCATCCTATCAACTAAGTCTATGCCAAAAATCAAGTCGATTAGTTGCTTTGTGCGGGCCTTGAAGAAATGACAAACAAACACACTTTCCCATTTATAATATTAAATTCCTCACGTGGGTAAAGCGACGAGAAACGCCTCGTTATACACAGGGTGACCTAAAAATCAATGATAAGCCGAAAATAGGCGATAGACCAATACCGAGACCAAAATGTGAAAAGAAAACTAACTTTTATTCTGGGTTTTATTTTAAAAATTGATCTAATCCTGACATGAACTTATAAGTCCTAAGAGCACGAATATAACTTTATCCGTATTTTTTTTGTCTCGATATGTATTTCATGTATGAATTTTTTGTACGGAACCAGATGTTTCGAGATAGTATCCAGCAAAAGAACTGTTTTTTTTTATTTATGATATTTCGTAACGATTTATTTATATAATGTTTCGAAAAAAACCTAGTGCCAATTTCGTGGTCCCTGGCTATCGCGGCCAAGTTGTATAAAGGCATTTATATTTATTTTGTCCATTAAGTCTTAAACACTTATTATTTTGCTTAACAAGGTAATTTGGTTGCCAAATTAATGATTTTTATTGTAAAATATGGTTAACGGTCCGCGTCGTAATGAACATATTTCGATTGCTGTTGTTCGAAGATGTCGAGACATTTTGCCAAACATCCATACTAATATTGCATTAACGAATGAGTTACATGTCGGTCTGTCTGTTTTTCCTCACAGATTTTTGCTCTTCCGTATTAGGTGGATAACTTTTAACAATTTAAAACTACCGTCTTTTGCATAAATAAAGTCTTTTCGAAAAGAAAAATTACTCCAAATCAGATAAATCCGATAAAACTACCGTCTTTTCAAAGACCGTCTCTTCAAATCAGATAAAACTACCGTCTTTTCAAAGACCGTCTTTTCAAATCAGATAAAACTACCGTCTTTTGCATAAATAAAGTCTTTTCGAAAAGAAAAATTACTCCTAATCAGATAAATCCGATAAAACAACCGTCTTTTCAAATCAGATAAAACTACCGTCTTTTGCATAAATAAAGTCTTTTTGAAAAGAAAAATTACTCCTAATCAGATAAATCCGATAAAACTACCGTCTTTTCAAATCAGATAAAACTACCGTCTTTTGCATAAATAAAGTCTTTTCGAAAAGAAAAAATACACCAAATCAGATAAATCCGATAAAACTACCGTCTTTTGCATAAATAAAGTCTTTTCGAAAAGAAAAATTACACCAAATCAGATAAATCCGATAAAACTACCGTCTTTTGCATAAATAAAGTCTTTTCGAAAAGAAAAATTACTCCAAATCAGATAAATGCAGATTCTATGTATAGCTAGATATATGTTATGCTAGATGATGAAGTAGGTAAGTGATAACATTTATAAAAATTTAAAGAGAAAAACGAATAATTACTTCGATATTGTAAAATGTTAGTTATCTGGTTTTTCCGCTTATGTCTTTAATTATAATGTGACTAATGCTGACGAACGAAATGGCTGCGATGAATGATGAACATAGCGTAGAATGAGTTTCGAAAAAAATATATACGTAGATACAACCTGTTGCCCGCGACTACGTCCGGGTGAAAAATTTTAAATACTACATACTTTAAATACTAATATAATAAAATTTTAATACTACAGAACCCCGGCGTGAGCTACCAAGGTGCTCAACCATTGCGCCACAGAGGTCGTCAGAATTAGTAAATTTATTAAAAATATCAAATTTTGGCTAAGCAAAACGGCAAAGATCAAGAAATATTTTCATATTTTATTTTTCGCCGGAAGATGTCATCATCGTGTCCGGCTATGCCATTAGTGATGAAACATGATCTACGTATATGTCCCTCAACACAACGCCTTATCATAACGCGGACGCGCCAAAATCAAAGTTCAAACCACAATAACCAAAATTTACGATCTAGTACATTTCATTAATCTAACCGGTCCCAATTGGTCTTCCTGTATATAAATATAGTATAATAATTGAAGACATAAGCGGAAGAAGCGGATAACTAACATTTCACAGCTTTCGCGAAAATACTGCCGTTTTCCTATAAAATTGGCAACAAATCTTGTAACTTACCTATTTTTTAAACGACTTCCAAAAACGAGGAGGTTATATGTTCGGTTGTGGATTTTTTTTTATGTATGTTCAACCATAGCTCCGCTGTTTGTGAACCGATTTTTAAATTTTTTTCTTTGTCGTATAGGGTATTGTTCCGGGTAGGGTATTATCTAGCTAGTGTATTTAGCTACACATCGGACCCACATAATTTTAATTTCAAATCATTTTATGGTCCTAAAGCGTCCATTTAAAACCAAAATAAAATAAAAATTTTGAAAAACCCTCGACTTAAACTTCGTGGGTTTTTTAAATTTTTTAATTTGTTTTTTTTTTCATTTTACGGTTCCGGATATATGCGGATACTCAGTCCGTTTAGTTTATCTTTACAGTTGCACATTTAAACTCATAGATGGCGTTAGTAGTATAATTTTTTTATATATAATTTTTAAACACATCTAGACATAAACATAAATTACTATGCTAAAGCCCAAACCTAAACCTCTTATAGGTTTTCCGTAAAGTGTACCATGTACGAGGTGTGGAATATCTAAGAGAGTTCGCTTTGCTCGACCAGTTATTATAAATACGAAAGTGTGTCTGTCTGTTACCTCTTCACGCTTAGTTGATTAGTATGTGCCAAAATCCTATAGTAAAAATAAAAACTGAAGTCTATTGCAGTAATCTCGAGAACGGCTTTACCAATATTGTCATTTGTACTTTTGTCGTTCATCTAACAGGACAAGAATACTTACGGTGAGAAAAGCTTCGAAATCACGTAATCGCGTGGAAGGTTACAAAATGTAAGAATGTTATTTCACGACCATAATATAAAATAACGATTTTCCAAGTATTATCAAAGATTTGACGGAACATCGTCCTCGGGCACGCTATTTTCCCGCTTTTTATGTTGTCCGGTCAAATTCTTACGATTGGATGACAAACTCAAAGCGAGGGGGCTAAAACTGAAATTCCGAGTTGCAAGTTGCGAGTTGCAACGTTACTAGCAAGAAACGTATTCAAATGTCACATTCGTGACTCTGCGGAATCCACCATGGCAAATGTCATGCAGAAAATGAAGAGACAGTTGCCGTTTCACAAACTGGAAAGGCCGGCAAGTTTTGTTGCGCCATGCAGAGTGTATCGGTAGAGAGTCTCAAAGGAAGAATTTTCGACCTTTTCGCTCAGTCTTCCTCAAGCTTAAATACCGTTAACCAACATCAGGGGGGCATAATAGCCCCATTAAAAACCTGCATGGTTTCAGGCAGTTCAATATACGGCCAGCAATTGCCTTGTTCTTTTTTCGTATTACAATGTCTTCTTAGAATAGTAATAGTTAATACTAGTTTGGTTGTCTATTAATAGATTTAAAACATGTTAGTGACATTAGGGAACGTCAAACTTCACGTATTTAGTGTCACGTGACTGCTGACTGGCTGGAACTTGTCTGGGAATAAGAGGTCATAATAACCCCCAGATCAGAAAGATATAGACCGCGCACAACTCAAGTTTGCTTGGCGAATCTGGCATGCACGTGTGTAAAGCATCTGACTAGAACGTGTCAATAACGATACTTCTTATCTACTGATGGGAGAGAAGAGATATCTTTGATCATCCTCAACCCACCAAAAAGAACTTTCATTTTGCCGAGCGATCTTTAAGTGAGAGACAAGCGACTTACAAGAGGAACGTCTACCGCCAATCATGTCGAGAGCTCGAGTGGGGCGCAGAGGAAACTGAACGGTGAAACACTTGCAGAGGAAACTGCACAGTAATGGGGAAACGATCGTGGAATTGGGTTCTGAAGGTCCAGAGGATGCAGGCGTCAGCGCTAAGGAGGAAGCCCATCCGCCGCCCACCGAGCTATTATGACGCGGAGACTAGATGTCCACAAGTTCAAGGAATATATAGAATGTGACAACCAGACATTAAGGACTAAAGATGATACACGCGCACTGTCAGCGCTGATGGTCTGAGATGAATGAAATTCAAGGAAGAGTTTTTGAAAAACGCATAGTGGTTTTCATAAATTTCACTGTCACTGCTGACGGTCAGCATGAGATTAAAATTAGTCTACAAAGTACTTTGTACTATGTTGGTATCTTATTAGGCTTTTTTACAAAATGAGGGGACAAAACGAGGAAACAGAATACTGGATGGAGTGTTGAATGCAATTACTATCGCTGGTTTTAAACTTGTTTGTAGTTATATCAAAAGTTTTCACCAAATAAAGTTTAATTCTTTGACTAGGTTAACAAATATTGAAGACCTAGCTTCCCTTGGAGTAAACGAGAAAATATTTTTTGATGAGCACAAATTATAAGAGTTTCTTGAAGTTATTACATCTACTTATTATAGGTAGGTAACAAGTTTTACTAATGTGTAGCTTCCAGCTCTTTTAGATAATTACTATCATTAAAAACTGTTGGTGCGCCAAGGAGGAGAAAGCTGACAGGTTAAATAATATTTTCAACAGTGTGCAGTCTCTAGTCTCTACATTCAAAGCTATGCAACTAGCATATTATGTATTATGAGACATGCTACTTTCTTGTACATAATTACTATCTAATGCTACTGAAGTTTTTGATTCCTAGTAAAATACTGATAATAATAATAAAAATATATTCGTACATCCATAACAATAATATACGAAAGTTTTGGTCTATCTACTTGTATGTAACCTCATCACGCTCAAACCGCTGAAACGATTCTACCGGAACTTGGTATGGAATACTCCCGACTTTTTGTTTACCGGAGTAGCGGAAAATTTATTTCCCAAGAAATAAAAGACTTTTTGTAGCGGGCGACATCGAGCCTAAAACCAAAAGCAATCAATGAGCCTACCCTCAATAATACAGTGCAATCGCTTATATAAAACTGGATCAAACCATCATGGTGTACCGTTAACCCTGCGAGTGGCAACAGTGATTCACGTGCGCTGTGGGACGCTATCGGCATTCTGGGCCCGCACCACGCGTTCGCGCCCGCCATTGTATCGCTGATCGGTAGCGATAGACGTATGCTTTGCACTTTCACATTTACATCGCTATGTGATATGCACTATTTGGGTCGGAGCTAAGCTAGTAAGACGATATTTTATGATATTTTTCTCACTAGGGGTAGGGACCACTCAAAAAATGCCGTATAGGGGCTTAATTTTTTTATTTACAATTTTTAACATTTGTTTCGCAAAGATTACGATCATATCGAAATTCTAACGAGAGCTCAGCGCTATTGTCTTGCGAATGTGGAGCATCAAGATGTCGTGCAGACACACTCAATATCATTCACACCTTTACAAAAGTATTATAATTGTATTGTACGAGATAAAACAGGACGTCTTAAATTTTAAATATAGTTATATTACAATAATTTATAGTGTGCTTTTGTGATTAATATATAGTTGCATGCCTAATCGGGCAAATGTGATAGAATATTATCTAAAATTTTGCGAATAAAGTACTTAAATTCAATTTGTACACCATAAGCGTAATCACTGACCAAAAAGAAAACAAGCGCACCTGATGCAGCACCATTAGATAGGGCAGGTCTTAATCGTGTATGAAATTCTAGGAGGCTTTGAATAACGCGTTGCGGTCCGCGCTGATAATAAACACTTTGCTGTCGGTGCTGACGGTCAGCGTGCGGTCCGCGTGAGGCTAAAATCAGCCTAGCCGGGCTAAGATAAAGCCACGATAAAATTACATATACACGTTTTCTCGATGTTAACCGGTTTACCTCTTCATCTCTACTAGCCCTAACATGACATACTCATAAGAAATATCGACAATTTGACTACGCTCGAGAGAGAGAGAGATATCTCGCGACTCGTATCTGAGTTTGGTATTGTTGTTGACAATAGCTGTCAGTATGGACCCGGCGGGCGGCGGCGCGGGGTTAGCAGCCGCACGCGACGTATCGCTTCCGATAGTCACGTCCGCAGATATGGTATCTCTACATTTCTAACACTCGCTCATATCATGCTAAATATAGCTTTAGCTTATTGAGGACTCAATGACGCCCGCAACAAAGTTGCGCCGTTTATCGCGGGAACCGTACATTTTTCCAGGCAAAAAGTATCCTTCACCTGGACTCAAAATCGATTTTGCTGGAATTTGGAATGGGGATACCATATCAAATTCCAGCAAAATCGATTCAGTTGTTTGGGCGTGAGGCAGATAAGATAGACACATTCACATTTAAATTATTAGTATGCTAGTCGATGCCCGCAACTTCGTTGCGCGAAAATTTGTGTATCCACGGGAACCGTACAATTTCCCGGGATAAAAAGTAACCTATGTTGCCAAGACTGAATAGTTTTTATATAAAAAAAGATTTATTTGAATTCGTTCAGTAGTTCCGGATATTAGCGCGTACAAACAGATAGACAACATTTTTTGTCGATTTGTGTTCTATTACTGTTTCTAAGGCCCCCAAATTAATTAGTTTGTTAAAATATTAATGGTGCGGACACGCCAATTTTACTGTTTTATTATATGTATAGATACAAAATATTATGTATATAGAAGTACAATATACGATACACCTGACATTCCAGTACCACCACCATGCACCATTATGAGCTGTAGGGTCACCAGACAGTCCACAATAGGGGTCCCACATTGTCGCGGACGGCGTGACGTGTAACAATGGACCGGTAAAACTAATTGTGACATCACAATAAACACTTTACATTGTACCCGATGACACATTCATTTCATTCCACACCCAAAACGGATTCGTTGATGGTTGTAGGATTTTATTAAACTTGCCTAAGTACCAGCCTCAACAAAACCCAAAAAATATTAAAGTGTATGCGCAGTCCACAAGAGATCAAATTCTACGTATCGTTTTTATCAGTTGATCAGCCTGTACAACTTAGTCCCGACCACTAATTAATTAAATAATAATAATATCGACGGGATTCGAAGCGCTTAACCACTGCGCCACAGAGGTCGTCATTAATTTAAACACGAAGACGTTATACGAGAGCTAATACAATAATGTCAGTCTCATTTTGTTGTGGTTCGTCTTATTCTAAAATCATGAGGTTCAAGTGACATTCATGAAACCTCAGTGCTTTAAGAATTAGGCGAGCCTATATCTGTGGATGAAGCTCTAATCAACCCCAGCCAAGCTCTAATAACCCACATGTCCTAATAGATCTCAATGACATTATTGACCAACAAGGACCTGGCTGTTGGTATCAATAAATGATTTATTATCGAGCGAGTCAATTCCGAGTACGCCCACTATTGAGAACACATCCATTATACGCCATTGATGTTATATGATGGTTAGGAAGTCGGCCGACTAATTGTAAGGCTCGGACATTCTTCTGCTGGAATCAGTTCAAGAAATTGTCTCACTTGAGTAGCTTTTCAGGTATCCTTGGAAGGTATCGTTATGTTTCATATTTTCATCCAATGAATTGGATCTTGGAGGACCCCAGAAGGTTTTGCTGATTTAAGAACAGAAAGTTCTTCTGATTACTTTTCGAAAAGCTTTAAAAAATTTTTCCTAATATTAACAGAACAAAACGACTGTCAACACCATTATGATACTAACGAGGACATCCCATTGGAGTAAACCGTAATCAAAAGTAGTGACCAATAAATTTAATATGGATGTAGAAACCGATGTGACTAGCAGACGGCGAAGACACGAGACAGGCGAAAGTGCACGTCGCGCTCCCATTGTCACGGCAGTGGTGATGACATCAGTAACTTAATTATTGCTGACATTGCACGGTAATTTCGATCTAATCCACGACTTGTTTATATTTAATGATTATAAATTGCAGAACACACGGCTGCCGTTTGATACCAAGTCATTAATTTAATTTGAAAGTTGACCTCCTTTACAGCGCTAGTATGGTTTTGTACCGCCTGCCGTATCTGTTACGTTCCCTGCAACTGCTGAAAATTGAGGATTGAGAACCGAAATTAAAGATGTCTTTTTGACATATTATCGGAACTCGATCACAACTTCTGACAGATGAGTTATTCATGGTGGAAGTCCCCAGAGATTTACCGTAGATCCTCAAGCACACAATGCGGCACTTGTCGCGTTATAAATGGCCGCCTTCCTTGACATTCACACCGCGCACCGCCGGCGCCGCCCACACGCGAGGTTCATGACTGCGCTTATCAAACTAAATTATAACTAAAAACTCGATACTGCCTGGAAACACTCGCTCGTACGAGAGCCAAGAAAACAGTTGGTAGAAGCTATGCTCTGCATGTAGAAGCTCTACAAAAGTTCAGGACTCCTTTCAGTTGCCAAGAACGCCAGATAGTTGTTAGAGCAAAGCGCTTACGTAAACTCATTTAGCTGTAATTTGATCCAATAATGGCTTTTGTTTAACATTCGATCACTAAGATAAAAATTAAGACATTTTTTGGTGAAGCTTAAAATGTGGTAGAGTCATGTAACAAAACATGCTTGTGGCGACACTGATACGATATCGTGTGACGTCACTGATAGCGAATCTCTTATCGATCGCCCAACCTGTAAGAATGCAATGAAAGGTTTTACAACACTTAGGTCAGAATTGACAATCATTTTTCAGTTACTATAAATGCGAAAATCTGCCTGTCTGGCTACATTGAGTCCCTGGAAAAAATACTTTTGATCCCCGAAAATGTACGGTTCACTCACGACGAATTTTTGCCCAGCGAAGATGGGTGTCATTTAGTTTCTGAGCAACATTATGTTTGGATTCACTTAAACCTCTAAATCAATTAATTAAGTATTCAAGAATCAGGACTGTAAATAGAAACCCTGGCAGTCCCAACGTTAGTATTTTCTGGTGACAACCTGCCAGTCGGAAGCGCAATTAAGGTCATGTTTTATATTTATCCCCACAGCCGCCGCCGGCAGACACCAAGTTGCGACTTCTGTGCCATTCGGTTCGACAATGCTATTTCAGCAAGCAAAAGCAGAGTCTTTGAACTAACGTTTAACTGTGATCGATTACCGTGACCGGGCGTGGTTGTAATTATGTAATTAGCTTTAAAGTATTAAACTTGACTGTGAAAAATTATTAAAGGTAAAGAGATATTTAGAAGGCAAAGTTTGTTATTTAAAATATAATAACGTACAAACTACAAAGGAAACAAGTCTCCAGAGATCGAAGCATAAGTAATTTAATAAAATATAACCAGATTATAAAATAAGGAATTTCAAATAAAACCTGACTGACTCCAAAAAGATAATATGATTACAAGGCCAACAATGAGAGAAGTGTCTTGACCGGGTTCATATGGGACTTGGTAGTTGACTCAAAGAGATTAGAATGAGTTATATTCAAAGAAGTACGTTCTGCGGCATAGGACGCGAAATTATTTTGCAATTTAGTTACAAACATAAATTTCAATTTACAAAAAGAAATTTCTCTTGTCGGCCAAAAGTGTGTGTCTACGGTATGAGTCAGGGTAACATAAAGAAACGTTCTAGGACCAAGTACCAGGCGAACATAACCCGAGAGGATATGAGGAGGTCATTACAGTAAACGGGTCAGCGCCATCGGCGGCCCAGTTGCGTTTCCGTGTGTCCGAGCGTGCGAAATACGGACAATGGGGCATGATGAAAGGGAAAATTGTGTGAAAAACAACGGCACAGACATTGCACGTCGCCATTCGACAAATATATCATCAGTATCAACAACTACTGCGACCTAAACCCAGTAGAGTCGAGCGAGAGGGACTCTACTGGGTTTAACTAGTCATTTTAACTCTTTATGGAACATCTGGCTGTTGCCCGTGACAACTTTATAAGAATATCCCGTTTTTATAACATTTTTTGATTACTGCTTGGCTCCTATTGGTCGGAGCGTGCCTTCCTTGATAAATGGACTAACCAACACAATAAAAATTTTCAATTCCGCCCGTTAGTTCCTGGGATTAGCGCGTTCACAAAAAACAAACTCTTTAGCTTTTTATTATGTGTATAGAAGTATAAATTCAAGGGGTTACGATTTTGTATTCATTAGCGGCATATACATTTTTATTGTCCATGATTGGCATTAATAGGGAAGATGTGTATTTAACAAAATTTATTGAATACAAATTATTATGATAGTGGGTGAAATACATATACAGAATGTACAAAAAATCTATGAATTCTGTTGAGAAATAAGGAAGATATTAGCGATTTAAGTTTTTCTCCCCATCCCTTTTTCTCAAAACGTAATTTTGTATGAACTTTGTATGCAGCTTATAGACTTTGACGTCACAGACAATAACGGATCTTTCTTTCTAGCTGACTACTTGTCAGCTAGAAAGAAAAAAGGCTTATAACTTTATTGTTTTTAATTTTATCAAAAACTGATTGGACTATATTGTTTTTCAATAACGATAGATTTATTTGAAGATGGAAAAAAATCATGCATAATCCCTATAATGGATGCCTCATATAGCTTCTTAATGGTGATTATCGTAGCCCAACGCTATAGAGCGTTGTCAGTCTAAAAGGATAATAATATAAGGATTCACTGCACCCCTGTAGAAAATATCAAAAGTCACTAACCCAATGATGACGTAACAAAACAAACGACAAATTTGGATCAGCGCCAACAAATGATCTATTTGTTGCGTCGATCCAAGTTTTTTCATTTAGGATCCGAGTTTGCATGTTTTTAAAACAAAAAGTTTAGAACATCGAAAAGCCAAGAGGAGAAAAATGAAGAAAATGGAGGAAAAAAAAGAGAAGAGAGAAAAAAAGAGGGGCTTCTATCGTCCAGCTTCAAGCATATCTTGGTCACCATAGGGCTTTCGAATGAAAGTGGCGGATCGACAAACGAAACCTCTCAGCTTATCTATCTTAAAATCTATCATCTTAAATCTAAAGTCTGTCAGTTGATCCCAAAAGTATGTCAATTAAACTCAAAAATCTGTCGTTTAAAGCAAAAAAATTCTCAGTTATTGCCAAAAATCTGTCAGTGTATACCGAAAATCTGTAAGTTTTTCTATTTATGGATTCTATATGGTCATGCTAAACCTGCTGATAAAACAGCTCATACTGATAACCGATAGCCAGTAATATTACCTCATACAAATTATATGAAATCGCACTTATTATCTCCGATATATTATGATAAGAGTAGACGCCGTCTTGACGGTATTAGAAGTAGTAGAAATTATCACAAGTTCTTGGTAGCTGCAACACTCCTCAAGTACCTTTTAGAAGAAAGATAAACATCTAGGAAATAACCCAACCATTTGAAATAAAGCTAAACTACCGACTATAATATACGAATTTTATGACTCCTCTTCTTAAATCTCTGAATATAGAGCACAAAATATAATCTATTTATTAATTCACGAACGGAAAACTTTGTGCCCCTTTCTACGAAAGACGCGTTTATGTAAAAGCATGAAATTTCTCTTAGTTATAGTTTATACGAAGGAAGAGAGTGGAATAACAATATTATTTTAAAATATGCTTTAATTTTGGATATTTTTATTAAATAAAACGCACGCTACAATATTTTGACATGACACGATAATCATACACCAAATACTCTTCTGTTTATAGTTGAAGTCTGTTTTTTTTCATGAAATTCAGTAGTCTATTAAAGAGACCTTTATGTCTAATTTAAGTATGTGATTAAATTGAGAATGGATTATATTTTTTAATAGCTCTTCTATATGCTGGATTCAAATATTTTTGGTCGAATTTTGGAGAGAAAGTGCGGTGTCGTGCCTGTCGCGGTGTAGTGCGCGGCGTCGCGCCGGCATCAATGTATCGCTCAGTTTTTATTTAGCTTTATATTGTCTTAAAGTGTCCTCCATTATGGTTCATTATATAAAGGTGTGGATTTATTCAATATTTTCTTTAACTTTGTTTATTCTTTATTCTTCGTCTCAACAATAACAGCAGCTGCCGGATGCTACCTAATGCAGATTTTTAAAGATCGTTTGCGCATATTGCAACAGCCGAATACAAACTGTGCGGTACACCGACGATGCCGGCGACGCCGCGGACTGTACGCCGCTCACGACACCGTGACACGGCACGACGCCACACCCGCGACGGCGACCGCGCCGCGCCGTGCACAGTTGGCCACGGCCTTAGTATGGTTATTACTAGTTTTTGGTAAGAATCGGTTCATTTGCAGCGTCCAAAAGTATTTCAACTATATTCCACTCGAATTTATTACAAACCGGTGACGTGTACAACGCACATGTTATAGTACATACAACTCAACTACTAAACCTAATTCCCCATGTGTTACAGACTGATAAATATTTGTCAATCAAGGGCGACTTTGTTATCTAATATGAAACAAATGAAAGAGTTGCCGTAAAAATGCCGTGGATCGTCGCTTAAATATATTAAGCGACGAAATATATATAAAAGAAAATGAATTTGTATACATTTTAGTGCAGCACTTAAAATAAAAAATTAGTATACCAACATAAATGGTCGTGGGTGTTAGTTCACGTTTAAATAATTTAATATTCCGCAAGCGTAGGGCGACGGCGAGGTGACGCGTCGTCACGCGCTGCCATCAACTCGACCAGTCGATGACTGTAACGGCCTTTCACATACACAATACCACATTAATATAGAAACTTACTAGGTAATGTCTCCGATAGTCTATCCACAGTTTAACAGACATGTGATGTATGGAGAATATGTCACATGAGATGTGGATAACCTATCGGAGACTCATCAGGAAGTAGTGAAAAGGCCTCACCGATTTTGTTTCTTTAGCGTCTAATCTCACAAACTACTGGACAGATTCTCGTGTTATTTGGCACATATAAAGTAGACCGCTGGGAAGGAGTTGTAGAAACAAGCGAAAGAAACGGACAAACGATGGAATAACAATTTGTAATATGACGTAAGAATAAGATGCAACAATTTCAAGGCGAGCCGGGTAACCACATTTTTTTACAATTTGTACGTAGCTACGTAGACGTGACATGACTAAACTTGAAAATGGAGTAAGCTTTACAAATCACAAACGTTAGAATGTTAACTAACTATTAACTGATAACACAAAGGTGACATGGACCAACTATATCTCCCTGGAGTAAGATGAACAATGAAGGTGTAAGATTGCCAGCTATGCGAGATTTATACCATAGACAAGAAACATGGCAAGTACTAATCTTTATTGCGTTCGGTTGGTTGGATAACCAAGGAAGACAGCATAATATAGCCAAACACGGATGTCGATCATGGCCAAAACATAAACGAATCGTTAGGTCCACCACGGCCGCAATCCAATCCTTGCCATTTTCCAAAATTATCCAAAACTAATCCTTACTCCCTTCTTGCCAGGATACCTTGTCTATCTTGTGGTACAATGAGTGGACAAACAATCACCAGCACCGAGCTTACCAGTGAGGAACCCTCGCTTGGCGTGCAGCCGCTCGATCGTGGCGTCCACCGCCGCCTCGCCTTGAGCAAACCCATGCGTTACTATCATGCAAGGAAGGGGATGACACGACACGCTGGACCACCATGATGGACGAGCGGCACGAATGCCGCAATCACAGATTCATGATCGCATATTTGTCAGCACCGTGTCGCCGCATTTCAGAATTGTGATTGCAATGATGTAAGCCTCGCGCTTTCATCCGCACTGCACGCGCCGCATTTTGTAAAATGTATGTGCTGTCAACGCGTATGGTACGTACGGTGCTGACAATTTGCGGTCTCCTTAATAGTTATCGCGCAGTATACCAATATTCGCCCATGTTCGACCGTATTTGTCCATCATGATTGTCTCAATGTGTAGTTGCAAAATTAGTAGAATTTAGGCTATGGTCTAAGCGACGAAACGAGTAGTCAGCTATTTACTATAAGGGAAGTTGATACAGAGCAAGATTGCGGCTCTAAGTAACTTGGTCATCATGTGTCAAACCCATGCCCATGATCACTACTAACATGGAACTGACGTGCGTGTGAACCAAATGACGTAGGTCCATCAACTAGCTCTGTTTCAATTTCTTCGATGGTACATAAAAATATCAAAATTTGAATGAGATTTCCAGCCTCATAACTTAGACCATAGTTGTCTAATAGGGTATTTCAGAGCTATGCAAGTTTTGTACATTTCAAATTTCGAATTCCTTTACAGTTTACATGCCAGGAAATAGGATAAGTGCAAAAACGCGGCAGTTAGTACGACTTGTTAGTCGTATGGTCGGATCAAAATAACTTGGTACGAAATCTAGTACAAATTTTGACATTCGTTATGAAATTTTGTGCCAAGTTACGGCGATCCAAAATTAGTTAGTAAGCATTTAGGAAGCATAATATTACATTTTGTAATTCACGAAATGCCAAAAAAAAATGGTGAACGCACATCATCAGAGCCGAAGGAATCCAAGTAATGTCATATTTGAATTTGACACCCAACGATTCGTACGAATCGGACGTTTCGGTGCGGGCGCGGATAGTGCGAGGTTCTATGATATTACAATTTTCATAACATATCGGATTGAAAAATTAGCATAGTATAGAGGTACTGCCCCTCTAGAATGGCCACTAAACAATATTGCTAAGAACAATAAATTTTGTCATTTTACTACTAATTTTGCAATACAGTAATTTTACTGTCAATTAAAATTGAATTTGAAGTTACTATTTTATTAAAAGATATTCGATTTTTTAAAATGTACAAAAATTGGATAACAACGAATTGCAGATCAATCATTCCTTTGCAATGTTGCTGTTACGACCATTTTAGGTCCCCTGGGGGGCAATTATGACCATTAAAAACCTGCATGGTTCCAGGCAGTTCAATATACGGCCAACATTTGCCTTGTTTTTTTTCGTATTACAACGTCTTATTAGAATATGAACTGAATTAATACTATTTTCGTTGTCTATGAAAGGATTTTAAACATGTTAGTGACATTAGGGAACGTCAAACTTTACGTATTTAGTGTCACGTGACTGCTGACTGGCTGGAACTTGGCTGGGAATAAGAGGTCATAATAACCCCCCTGATATGTATAAAACCAGACATAAGGGGGTATGTCATTAGCTATTAAATAATGTTGACGCGGACGGTATAGTACTTAAATTCAAAATATTGAAGTTTGTAAAAAAGTGAATTCATAATAACAACACCATAAAAATACATATTTTATATTTCGCTTTTATTTATGCAAACAAACTTTTGAATATAAAATATTTGTAAACAAACGAATTGTTACATGTTGTTACAATTACAATGCAATCACAGCTGTAGCTAATAAAGTTTACTTGATTCCAATAATAAATATCTTTTGACCGCGATTTCACTCGTGGTTAGAAATTTTTTTTATAAAAAATAGCATACTTTCTTTTATCCCCTCGGAGTAAGAATTTATCAAAATCGTTTCCTATGCCATAACATCTTCCTGTATGCCAAATTTCAGCCCGATCCGTCTAATGGCTATGCGTCGATAAATTATGGATTATGTTTTGCACGAATGGCCGACTCAACCGGAGTGATACCACGGCCTCACAGAAAAATGACGTTTTTCGTCCAATGACTGAGTTGACCGGTGGCCCAACTTCCCTAATCCCCTCATAAAGGCTGTCAATGCACCAACGACCCTTCAGATATCACGAGTGTCCATGGGCGACGGCAGTTGCTTTCCATCAGGTAACCCGAATGCTCGCTAGCCGCCTTATATATTGTCCCTCGTTCTACCTTTGAATTATATGTAATACTAGCTGGGCCCCATCTTACTACTAGCGGCTAAAAAAAGTAAAAATGCCAATGCCCCATGCCAAAATTTTATACAAATCGATCCAGCCGTTTAAGCGTGAAGAAGTTGTAAATATACACACTCACTAAATCAGAAACTTTCGCATTTTTAATTATATTGGTATGAGTAAGTATTAGCATGACATTTAGACGTTATGTAAAAATTACATAATTTATCACTAACCGAAATATTAAGCTTTTAATTTCAACAGCGTAGGCCATACATCATTTCGATCCCGTTCAATAAAAATATATCGAATTTGTAAAGGTCGGGCATTATTCTTGCGAAAAAGGAAATTACTCTTGTTCTTAATTAGTAAAGTTTGATGAGAGGGGGAATAAATCAGGCAGTTTCTTGGTCTAGTTGAAATCATTTTTTACGTTCGGCTAGTCATTTTTTAAGCCGCTTCACCGATATTTTAGCTGCCAGGAGGAATCAATTTATTGGAGAAAAATTGTGGTTTCCTCGAAAAGTTTCTGATGCGCGCAGATGGGGGAACCGTGTACCAAATTTTTACTTTGCCAATATTTTAAGGGTGCATATTTAAGTTGACTGTTTGTTTTAGAATGGTGATAAATGACTACTTTGGGTACGGGTACAAAGGGGTTCAGTTTGGCAGTTTTGACCAATCCTATATAAATTAATTTGGTAAAGTATTAGGAAAAGTTGCACTTACATTATAAAGTATCCATAACAATATATTTTAGTGTTATATACTTAAATTATATTGAACTAAAGTTAGTTTAGAAAGGGAATGTTTGATTTATAATAACTAAAATAAAAAAGCCTTTTATTTCATTACCAATTTAAGAGTATCAATCCTTTCAAATTTTATATTTAAATGTTATTAGCATGAAGACCTCATAATTTTTCCTTATTTAATTATACCAATAATTTTTCTAATTTAATTATTTCATTTAAATAAACTTTATTTTATAAATTATTGTACATTGTTATTTATTCAATAATTTAATAATAATACTAATTAACATTTTATACTTTATAATATGATTTTAGTAGGATTGATTTTTAATTTATAATTTTACTAAATATAACTAACATATCATTTGTCATTTGCAAAATTATATCTTAAGAATTAATTAAATTTTTTACAAATTATTTATTATTATATATAGAATATTTTTATAATTTTATTAATTATTATCTATTAACATATTGATCGCTGCTTATGCTAAGCTTGAGACCATTTTTGGCATTACACACAAGATAATGATGTAGAATTTTTTTGTAAAACCTTGATTTTTTTAATGTTGTGTCGTGTGATGTGCAAAATAAACGTGTCTTGTTCTTATTTTCTTCGATCAAATATTAATAAGATGCACAGATCCCTTCAAAATTGAATAGAACAATGGCACCAAGACTGTCTGACACAAAACAACTTAAATCAAAATCAAGTGTATTGAAAAATTAAACTTAACATAATCGGTTAAAGCTCATAATCGTACAAAAGTTAAAATCACGGAATAGCACTTAGCGTGGCTTTGACGGTGCCACTTTTTAGATGGCAACTGTAAATCTTTATAATATTTGATCTAAACTTATTTCTTATATTATTATCTATGTAAATTAAAAGAAAAACTCAAACTCAAAGGCAACTAATATAGAGAACCTAAGCCAAGCCAAGACATGAAACTAAAATCCATATGTAACTTGATCCCAAATATAACATAGATGCATTTACCCGTTTCGTTGCGTCACGTTTCGCTTATCGCACAAAAATATTAAAACTCATTCAAGGAACGAGGAAGCAAAAAATATTCGAATAGAAAGTACTGAGGAAATACCTTTACTTATACCGGTGACTTTTGATCTTTACACGGTCGAGTGGCCCAGCGGAGGGTACGTGACGAGTATAATTACGTCCCAGAGGACAGGAGTGGGCAAAGTATCAATTATACTGTTAACGTCCGCTAATGTGACATTACCAAATATCAGATACAGGGTGACGGAAAAGGAAGTTTTTTTAAAGATAGATTCGCCTTTGCAGCAAAAGCCACAGCCAAGGACATTGGTAAGGGAAAATTGACAAATTAAACATCCAAAATGATATAAAAAAAATAATTATATAGTCTTGTTAGGGCTCATGCATGTGCCAGCGGGGAAAGTTTAACCTATTATGAGTGTATGAAAACGTTAAGCTCATTAGCCAAGAAAATATATGTTATAGAGTAATTTTTATCCTAACTTTATCCCTAAGCTTATAGTTATAGTTAATCAGAATAAAAATGTATCGTAGACATCGATATTTATAAAAAAACTTTAATAACGGTTAAGACGAACGATTTTCCTTTATTCAATACAATATTAGTAACACTGTAATCCCTAAGGAGGAATTCTCATTTCTTGTTTTTATTTATTGTACATTAATTATTTTCTGTTAGCGGGGGGAGATATTCGAAACTCCGAATGTATGATCAAGGCAGTTGGCACACTTATTCCCCTTAAAGCTGATACTAATGTGCTCTCTATAACTGCTAACAATAAATCAATTAATAAGCTATTTTTAATTTCGTATTTTAAGCTTGATTTCGTTATATAATTTTGTTACCATATTTCATAAGTACTTTTTGTTGAAGCATTAGTGGAAACTTATTAATGGCTTACAGAAATTAGAATAGTCATTTTTTCCTGTTAAAATAGCTGTAAATTTTTCTCAATAAATAAAATAAAAAATAAAGCTGATACCAATGGTTTTACTTTTGAAACATTCGTCAGAAAATTTTGATAACAAAAGGCTGCGAATCGAAGTTCACCACTATCCATAGGGATGTAATAAAATTTTATTAACTTTAACTAGTTAAAAATAATAAATGCTTATTATTAAATTTAGATTTTAAATTTTTTTTAAACTTATTTACAGCTCGTCTAAAATGTTATTCGAAACGTATACATCACCATTTGAAACATGTGTAGCAATAATAACGAGGGGTTGCATTTACATAACCAACTGAATAATTACTAGTGTTGTTATTTATTCTGGACACCCTGTACGTCGGCCCGCGTCTTGGGGTGACTGCCCCTAGCCAGTAATCCGGTAAAATCAGAGGGTATATTCCAATTACATAATCGCTTAGCCGAGCGCACAGCATTCGAAATGTCAGCGAAACACTAGCCTTGTTATCCACCCCATAATGGTTTGAGGCTATTTCGAAGTGGTTCCAATTTCGAATTGAATTTTCATCTGTCATTGTTGTCGTTTTTGAAAATAGAAGAAATAACTTTATAAAAGTTTCTTGTTAGTAACTGCCGCTCAGAGCTGAACTTAATCTGTATTCTAGACTATGTATATTTAAATCCACAATATAGAGGAGCTAAATTAATTTTAAAAAATCAATAGCTTCTCATAGGGCATGTACAGTAAACATATAAATTGTGTATTGTGACTTATAGCATACAAGATCGTAAAATTGTATTCTATATTATTCAAGTTTATGTAGTATTCGAGCGCAAGACGTTTTTCGCGGCATCACTCCTCTAAGACCTCATCCGTCGGTGCAGGAGTGCCAGCTATACTTGAGTCCTCTGAATTAGCGCGCGACGATGGCATCACTCTGGTCTCCTGGGGTCTTGGGCACAAGACACAAGGGCCCCTTGTGTGGGATGCGACTTGTTGGCACCCCAAGCTGTGCAGGCCCAGCCGCAAACCCACTTGGAGTGAGGGAGCACATAAGCTTAGAGAGATATCTAAAAAGCTTATCGAAGCCACCCGAGACCCCAGAGCCGGGAGCTACCTGGCACAACGGATAGCA
>JAOTAV010014525.1:0-25469 GCA_026546445.1 Cyclargus thomasi | reverse complement strand
GAAAATAACAATAATATGTCTTAAAACTAATTTAATAAACAATAATTGTTTTAGATACAAAAGTAATTGTAAGTCAAAATCTTTTATCCTTTCCCGGTACTCAAAGTACCAATTTTCATTAAAAGTCTCGTGGTTATGCTTTTAGTGTTTCGATGTCAAATGGCAAAAAACTAAACTTTTATAGAGTCTGTCTGTCTGTCCGTACATATTATTTGACGGAATCGCTCTTATTTTTCAGATTTTGACAGATATATATCTGTCAATCTCTTCATTAAGTTAAAGTTTATTCATCATTATAATATGCCTCTCTAAGAGCGGTCGTAGTTATTTCCATAGACAAACAATCACTACCGAGGGCCATGTAAAAGTGGTTTCACTCTACAAGTCGTTTTAAATCTTTAATCGTCAAGTTAAATGTCATTAAACTCGGTAACAGCTGATTTGAGATCAAGGTTGATTGGTAGTAACATAATTATTGATGCTTTCAATTTGTACTGTTGGGAAAAGTGAAGAAAATCGAAACACCACGTTAGCTTAGCCTCTGGTAGTCATCATTAACAGTAGCGGATTTAGGTTGGGCATCCGCTTGGGGCGTCGGTTGAAAAAGGTCGCCGCGTGCCGTAAAGAGAGGTGCTTGGCAGATTTTTACGTACATATGATTGAAATGAAACAAGAGGGCTCTGAAGTTATCTCGTCTCAGACGCTGGTAGGACTAAAACCGGCACTGGTCGCTATCATCTATATTAAAAGATAATTTATTTTTTATTGGTCAAGTTCCTAGCCCAAAAAATAAAAAAAACAATGTTTAAAAGAGTCGAGAAGTGATAGTTTATGTCGAAATAATTATGTTATAGGGATGATTTTGATCATAATATTGTTTTTTTTTTAGATTTAGGGCACAAGCGAGCAGATGGGTTACTTATGGGAAGCAACTACCATTGCCCATGAACACCGGTACAATACTAGGGAAATCTAGGTGGCCCCAATCCCCCCTTGAATTGGACCACCGGTAAACTCACTCACTGGACGAAACTCAGCACAATACCGTTTAACGTCAGTTTTCTATGAGGTCATGGTGTCACTCCGGTGTAGTCAGCCAATTCGTGCCGATGGCTCTCCCGCGGCATGTAATAATAGTTCTTGTGTGCGACTCGATAAAAACTGTTGATTTGTCATTAATTGACCTTGAAAGCCTTAATAAATGATGGTGATAATGATATCACCCTAATGATGATGATAATTAGAGCCGACAAAGAATCGTGATATATCGGATCTAATATAAACCGGAAGTGGGCTCTAGGAAGTGATCTCAAAGGCGGAAACGGTGCAAGGCAAGCAACTGTTGAACTCATATGATAAAAGACAGCTAGCGTTATGAACCTTATTTCTAAGGTATTAAGGTTTATAATTGGGCAAGAGGGACGTGTACGCCCTGAGGTGTTACTGGTGTTTAGATTTTCAATAAAAAAGATAACATACGTTTCGAAATAAAAATTTGACCTTAAGAGGATTGTGTACCAAACGGTTTCCATACAACGGGCCATAACGTTTTCCACCATATTTTACATAGATTTTGATATATTTTCATTTCGGTGATTTAATACAACATACACACAAATACAAACCAAAATGTTTCAATGTTTTCAAATCTGTATATTAATACGCGAGCGGAAAACTCCTTTTTACCAAAGACGGGTAGATATAAAAGCATGAAATTTCTCGCAGTTGCAGTTGATATAAACTTTCCTAATTCCCCTATCCCTATTCCCTCATTAAGGCTGGCAACGCATTTACGACTCTTTGGATGTCACGAGTATCCATGGGCGACGGTTGCTTTCCATCAGGTAACCCGTTTGCTCGCTTGCCTCCTAACGCGACTTACGGACGCGACTGACAGCCGCGATCTGTGTTAATTGGACAGGAACTGTCTACAGACTGCCTAAGTCCGCGTGAAACTCTATAAATTATCCCTTCCGTTTTTTTTTTTGGATACTGCTCGGCTCCTGTTTGTCGTAGCGTGATGTTATATAGCTTTTAGCCTTCCTCGATAAATGGACTAACCAACACAAAAAGAATTTTTCAATTACGCCCAGTAGTTTTTTAAGACAAGCGCGTACAAACAAACAAACACTTCAGCTTTATATTACTAGTATAAATACGTTTTTTTTATCTATGGACCCTTCACACCACGTCAGTTGGCCCCGTGCTAAGTACCCGAGGGACTTGTGTTACAGGTCCCTCGGTTTTGAGACAACGGAAATATATTTAATACATTTATACTATACACATATTTAAGATTTTTATTATATGATACATATATTTAATACACATCCAAGACCCAGGAACATTGAAAAACTTTTGCTCCGTCGGCGAAGTTAGAACCCGCGACCCCCGGCTTAAGCTACCAATGCGTTTACCAACTGAGCCGCATAGGTCGTCAAAAAAGTGGGGTACATAATTTTATTTGGATCCGAAGCTACCCTATTAGGGCCTGTTTCACCGCTTACAGATAGTCTATCGACAACTTTATTTTGCAGATTTTGTATGGAGAATCTATCAAAAAAGTTGTGGATAGCCTAAGAAAAAACTTTATCAGTAGGCGGTGAAACGGCCCTTAATTAATAAAGGAAGGTATATTATTCGGAGAAAAGGTGAAATATAAAAATATTTTTTCAACGTAATAATTATTTTAACAAGACTCTTATCCTACGCAAAGTTCAAAGACCTTTGCCCTTCAAATACCACACTTGTTTGGACTAAATGAACTCAGAAAATATACGAAATTATTATTATAAATTGCGCGTTAATATTGTTATGATGTATGTGAACCAAGCTGCATTTCTACTGAAATTTAAAAAACATATGCAGTCGAACATAGAACGTCCTCGTTTTTTAGAAGTCGGTTAATAATATTAAGATGCACTGGATGTCAAATGCAATTCATTATGACGTGTGAAATGAAATACAATAAATGATGATGTTTAATGCATGATTTTTAATTATTTCTTTATTAAATAAATCAATCGACTATCCCTATTGAAAATCTATGTTGTAATTAGTTTTTTAGTAAAATTGAAAACAACAAAGTTATAAAATGCTATATGCCTTTAAAGTATGTTGTTACTTAGATGAACAGATCCTATATAGACTGTGACGTCAAAGTCTACACGCTGTACATAAAGTACATACTAATTTACGTTTTGAGAAAAATTAAATGGATCTTAGTCATTTCTCAACAAAAATCAGAGTTTCTGTCAATCTACTTATCTTTTAGTCCAAAATCATAATAAAATTTTTGTTTAACATGCTTACAATGTGATAAAAAATGTCGTGGCGAAATTGAAACTGCGTAATCTAAAAAAATATTTTCATTTTTAAGATTTTTCTAGAAAAATTCAAATGGTAAAAAAAAAATTAAAATTATTTTTTAAATAATTATGTTCTATAAGTGATACTGAATTCCAGGAATGAATTTTGCCACGACATTTTTTATCACTCTGTATTATTCCCTATTTACACTCAGCTCTTGAGCAGCTCAAAGACAGCAATGTATTCGGGACACTTGCGATCACACTTGTCAAGCACTGCATTTTGTTTGACTCTACCACCAAAGATACAATAGGAGTGTAAGTTCGTATAAAAAAACTTCTTAACGCGAGCGGGGCCGCGGGCAAAAGGTAGTCCTGTTATAAGGGTGAGACACGACACGAAGCGACACTTCAATGTTTACAAAAGTGCGTCAAACGTGACATGGCAGGCTCCATATAATGAAATCCCGTGACTATGCCTAAAGCGGAAAGTAGGAGCACCCGTTGGGTTTTTAGTAGACCCACTTTTAAAAAGGTCACTTACCAATATTGCTAACAGCAGTTCATATTGTCATTTTCCTTGCAAAAAACTACTGATTTTACAAAACATGGATTAACAAATCAAAATAAATTAATTTTAAAGTAACTATTTTATCAAAACTATTAGTTTGATTAATAAAATCTACTAAAATGAATGCAGAGCTCTTTGCAATATTGCTATGATGATCTTTTTAGTGCACCTGGCTGGTGTGTGGGCTTGCCAACTCCAAAAAAGGCGTTGGGTAGGCTGGGATTTCTCAGCTCGACATCTGGGACTTGGCTGTACTAGGACAGACACAACAAGCATTTCAAATATTCTAAAATTTCTAGACGACGCTCGCGACTCATGTTACAGCGGCAATAGAAAAGCATTATCTGAAAAAATCTACTGTCCAGCTATTACCGTTTTTGGGATACAGCCTAGAGACAGTCAGACGAACAGGCATCGAAGTCTTAGTAATAGGGTCCCGTTTACTCTTTAAGTATAGGACCCTAAAAATAATGATACTATCTAGTCACTCATCTCCGGGACAAATGCATCCCGCAAAGGATCACTACGGGACGGTCCAAAACCAGAAGCAGGACAGTCCCAGAAAATTCGGGACAGTTGGCAAGCCTGCTGGTGTGGCCTCCCTCGCCTGTGGGAGTAATTGAAAATTTTCCAAAAGTGAAATAGCTTCAACAGGTCACGTCGTATCAACCGATATCACGATGTAGACGCACAGCAGCGCCATCTGTTACCAAACGCAAGAAAACGGCGAAAACAAGCTTGTTATATGGGAGATCCTTTTAAACATTTTATTTATTTGTCTTTTAGTATTTGTTCTTGGCAACCGAAATGTATATTTTGTGAAAATTCCAAGTCTCTAGCTATTACCGTTCTTGAGATACAGCCTGGAGAAACACAGACGGACAGACATCGAATTCTTAGTAATAGCTATTATAATATAGTATAATAGCAAATAGTGATGCAGCTTCTATTTAACAAGACAGAGCTGTCAATCAACGCAATTTATTAATGATTTGAGTTCCGGAACAAATCGGAAGGTTGCTCTTGGGTTATATAAAGGTAGAGTTACCTGCGCCCGCGCAGTTGTCAACACGACTCGCGCTGGTGATCTATTTGTTTATACAAGGTTATGTGAAGTAATGTGCTTGCAATAGTGTTTAGTGATTGAGTTGAACGAGGTATTTTTAACTGCAGACTTATCAGGTATATTCACAATCGGTAGATTCATTTTAGAACGGCCGTAGCCTATTATACTGACAATCTCTGTGGCGTTGAGCACCCTGGTAGCTCACGCCGGGGATCGCGGGTTCGAATCCCGCCGACGGAACGAAAAATTTTCAAAGTTCCTGGGTCGTGGATGTGTATTAAATATGTGTATAGTATAAATATTTAATATATTTCCGTTGTCTGGTACCTGTAACACGAGTCCTTCAGGTACTTACCACGGAGCCAGACTGACGTGATGTCAAGCGTCCACAGATATTATTATTATTATAGCTGAGTTATATTTTCAAAATAATATTATAATACAAGCCATCAAGATATGACAAAGCTAAAGTTGATTTTTTATTTGCAGGTCAAAATGCTCTACTTATCAGTTCTTGCAGCCATCTTGGGATTAGCTCAGGCCAGGCCAGGGTTCCTCTTTTCCCAGCCTGTCGTAACTGGTGTCCAATATGCGGAACCTTTAACCCAGGGGGTCCAACCCCACCCGGCAGTGGAACTGAACGCTGCCAGCGAGTCCCAGCTGCCTCCGGAGCTGCTGAAGTCACACGCCTTCTACAGCAACCCAGCCATTGCTGCAGGGTTGGCCAAGGAGTCATGGTTCACGAAGAAAGAGATGCAAGTAGTAGAAAGAGAAGCGGAGAAGATTCCGCGCCAAAAAATCTACGATCTCGTCAGCCATGCTGGTTTCCTCGATCACTGATTCGAAATTCGAATCTAACTTTTTAATAATTATTTTTTTTATTCTTCCGTTCATTTGAATTTCGATTTTAGAATTTTTTATTTCTTTTCTTTTTCTTTAAGTTTTTTTTTATTCAAAATTTAAATTTAATTTTTTTGTTCTGTATTTTCAGGCCTGTAAATATTCTTGTAAATATCTACTAATAAATAGTTTATCGCAAAAAAAGTTATTAAAAATATTTTTTATAATTAGTAAGGCTTTGCAGATATCCTGTAAATAATATGTCATAAGTTTACTCATGAAATTTAAAGTGTAGCTCTTTATTAGAATAATGACGTCACCTGTATTTAATTTATAATGATTTAAGAAATAAAAAAGAAATAAACTATAATTAAATATAAATAAATAATAATAAGTTAATACTCAAGAAATGAAATAGGTTTAGAAGTATAAGCTACTACCGCAGTTTTAAGTGATGTTAGGCTAATTTTAAAAGTTAAATTTTTATTTATAGTGTTTGTATGTTAGTGTTTTTATTTATCATAAAGCTGTGATCTCGAACAATAAGTGCATTTTTGTAAGTTATTGTCTCGTATACAATAAGATTGTTTTCTAGTTGTAGTGTTAAAATAAAACAATTTCATAAATTACTTTGTTTTTTTTTAAAAAAAAAAAAACAACGTCCGAACCAAGTTATGCTGATTGACCTTCTCCTGTAGAAAGTAATAACATTGTAAATTACGAGTATTAAAACTATTTATTTTAAACGTTCGAGTATATATTTTATATTTTTTGCAATAAGATTTAAGAAGTCAAGATTGAAGTTGAATTGCTTTTAAGTTACAATTAAATATTAAACAGATTAAGTGCCTGTTCCGCCTCTTACAGATGTTGTGTGGAGAATGAAGTTGCGGTGAAACAGACTCTCACGGCCTGCCTTATAGTTAGACTTATTATTTGACAGATACAATTTTATTTAACAGAATCTGTATGGAGTATCTGTCAAAAAAGTTGTGGATAGTCTAACGGAAACTTTAACAGTAAGGGGTGAAACATGCCCTTGATGATTACTTAACATAAATTTAACAAGAGTTATATTACAACCATAACATATTGTACGTCTCAGGAGGCTTACTCGAAACCGTTTTAACTTTTAAGACTTATGCAAAAGAAAAGGAGTGCCACGTTCTACTCTGACAAACGTGAATTAATGACGTTGTAAATTGTAAGGCCTATATTAATAGTGCTAAGTACTGAAGAGCATAATTAAAAATTTTTGAGATGCTGTTTTCCTTTATAAAAATACCTGTATAAATGAAAACAGCATCTCAAAAAAATTTGATCATGTATTAAGAGCGCCTTATCCGTTAAATACCGTTTTTGAATTCTGATGAAAGAAAATCTGAAAAAATATATGTGTTAGTTATCAGAGTGAAATTCGCTCATAAAAACACAATCAGATAAACTTGGCTCCATAGTAAAAAAATCGAAAGATTCCTTAGTTAAAAAACATTTTTGAATCTACTGCTAAAAGATGAAACTAATGGAGCTAATTATAATACCAATCTTTAGCTTAAGTAGTGGAAATGATGATTTCTAAATAAAACTATTTAAAAAAAAAAAAACAAAAAACCCGACTGCTTAAAAAACTTTTACTAGCTTTCATTTCACGCCTACATTTTTGCTAAAAATTGCCTAAACTACGAATCTAGTTGGTTAAGTTGAACGATTTTTTATACAATACAATATAAGTAACACTATGATCCCTACACAGAAATTCTTATTTTTTGTTTTTAGTAATTGGGTGAAAGTCATCCTTTTTTCTAAAGATACAGTTTTAATTTTTGGTTTAAAATAAAAAGCAAACTGTCTATATTATGGCCCTGTAACAATTTTTTAAAATAATAATCATTTACTTTGAAAAAATATAAAAATAAAAGCCAAGCGATTTCTAATTTTGGTGGCTTGTCGTGGAACTATTTTTGTCAATATCAAGATGAATTAACTGTAAACTTGATGTTGGATTACATTTTTATCTTTATGTAGTCGTTCTATATAAGGGACTGTTCACAATATATAAATTTAACTGCATTAGGTACCGTAGTTAAGTTTTAAAGACACAATTTAGTTCTGTTGTCAAAATTTTCTAATTTTGGTGTCATAAAAAAATACTTCAGCCTCCAGATTCACAGTTACACGCTAACGTACTCACACCTCACACCGAGTTATATGAAAAAAATCATGTCCACTGAAACCACCAAAATTGGAAAAAAATGCTAGTTGTTGAAATTCACTCAATTGTATACTATCGAAACTCAAAATTTATGGCCATTTTTGATCATTTAAGTGTCAAAATGGTTTTGCTGTAGGCTCTTAAAATACAGCTTTAAGAATCTTAACCTAGTAGACATAAGTTATACAATAAAATATACAATAAAAAGGCGTGTCTGTACAATAAATATTTTTACAAGCTAATCGATGTGCTTAGGAAGAGTATAAGAATCGACAAAAAAGTTGTCTGTCTGTCTATCTACGGGCTAATCTCTAGAACTACTAAACAGATTCGAATAAATATTTTATTATTTAATAGCTATTACGTCTAGGCAGATTACTTTTCATTATTAGATCATAGATTACTTTTTATACCGGAAAAATGGACTGCTACCGTGATATACAAATTTTCGCGCAAGCATCAACTAGTGTATCACATATATTTAAGGGCTAAGGAGGTAAGTTTTTAGTGTCATATCCAATGCCGAAAGCTGCTTTCTTGAAGCTTCTGCCGCGTTTGCAGGTCACCCAACATTCATGCGCTGGCTTTTGGACGAAATCTAAAAAAAAAGTGGCAAAATAGAGCAATCAATAAAACCTAATCATCACACTCTAGGGGTTTTAAGACTTGTGTGCTTTTTATGTTATAGAGTTAAAAAAGTTACTTGTTTGGGTTCTGCTTTTAAAGGTTAAAAATGTTTTGCTAAGACTTTGATGTCTGTCTGTTTGTCTCCAGGTTGTATCACAGAAACGGTATTAGCTAGAATGTTAAAATTTTCACGAAATATGTATTTCTATTGGCGCTATAACAAGATATACTAGAAATCAAATAAATTTAATATTTTAGAGTGGTTCTCATACAACAAACGTGTTTTTTTCAAGTTTCTTCTTCTTGGTACTAGGTGGCGCTGCATTACGTCTACATCGCACTATCGCTTGGAGAAGTGGAATGCTAAAGCTATTTTAAGGGTCAAAACTGTCTGTTTTTCTAAATTTTTTGCTGTACTGTTGCCGCACCACTATGTGCGGAACCCTTCCTGCGCGAATTCAACTTACACTTGACCGGTATTTTAAAGGGACTCTAATACGCTCTAAACTAGTTAGACCCATCTTGCCTCTAATTTCAACTTCAAACTTTTCTAGAATATCTGCTTTAACATGGATACCTATATCTATAGAAGAGACCAGCTTCTGCTCGCGGCTCCGCTCGTATTAAGAACTTTTTTCATACAAACTTGTATAAAAGTAATTGGCCACATAGGGGGTAGAATTAATACCATTCTAATGAAAGGATATTGATAATTTCTCAAAATTCAGAATATTAATACTGCCATGTCTATGGCATCATATGTTATGGCATCTACCTGAATTTGGCCCCCACCTGGGGGGTTAGCCAAGATCTAAACGTTTTCGCTTCTTTGTAGAATCGCCAAACAAAATGTATGGAAATGACATAAGGCGTAACGAACGCTTAAATCTAACCCCCTTTAGCTAACTTTGGCTAACCCCCCTATCCAGCGTCTTGGAATATTTGTTAAAATATCACCAGATCAGTCAATCAGTCAGTCAACTTTCCGTTTTATATATTAAGATACACCCCAATTTGAGGGAGACGTGTCACCCTCGCCACGCCCACACGACTCCTGTCTGGTAAAATTAGTCACGAAACAGTCATCACCTTCAACCCATAGAGCTGAGGACAAAGAAGAGAAATAAAAAGACGTCTAGACAATGTGATTCAGCTGTAAACGCTTAGGGTAAGAGCACAATTGTACGACGCCGCCGCAAGCGTTTTTAACGCGCTTTTATATTTTGGTTCTAGACGTTGCCCGCGATACGTTCACGTGAAACCTTATAAATTAGCCCGTTTTTAGATCATTTTTTCGATTACAGCTCGGCTCCTATTAGTCGTATTGTGATGTTTTATACCCTGTAGCCTTCCTCGATGAATGGACTAACCAACACGAAAATAATGTTTATATTCTAGCCAGTAGTTCCTAAGATTATCGCGTTCAAACAAACATACAAACTCTTAAGCTTTATATTATTAAGTAAATAGTATAGATTCATGTGTATGTTACGGAATCTAAAATTTCGAATTTGAACATCTTCCAAAGATTGTGTAGTTTAGCTAGTGTATCTAGCTATACATCAAACCTACATTATTTTAATTTCAAATAGGTTTTCGGATCCAAAAGCGTGTAATATCGCAAAAATCCAGGAGTTTTTAAATGTTAGTTATCTGCTTTTTCCACTTATGTCTTCAATTATGAGGTTAAGTTTTAAATACCATTCAAAATGCTGCGTCTTTCAGTATGAGTTGAACTTAAGTATAGGCGCCCGCGTGGGAGTCAGACCACCAGGGTAACTTGATCTCTGAGTGGGGGTGTTTCATTGAAAACTACTCCATCGCTCGATAAAAAAGGGGTCAAGTTTATTTGGACAAGCTCAGTCATACAACTATCAGATATCAATCGGGTCGTTAGGGTGAAACTAATGCTGAATCGAGGAGTTCTATTCATTAGTTATCTGTTAGTAAAATGAAAAGGTATCTGTGTCGTGGAGCCAAATAAATTAAGTAAAAAAAGTTCGATTTTCGATTGATGCCCCTCAATTCGATGTAGTCTCTCTGAATTGATACCACAATGTGTATTCGTAGGTATGTTTTGAAGTATGATAAACGAATAACAGAAGGCATCAACAATTATTTTGATGAGTAAGCAACTAAATTTTTTTAAATATAACCAGGCTTGTCACACTCCGGAGGGGCAAATCTGTAGGGCTTCACATGCGAGAGGTGACGCAAGCGAAAGACTTGTTTGACCTATACTTATACCGTTATGTATTCTGTAGTATAACAAGGAATAACTTTGGAAGCTTACTGCTGCTATCAAATTACAGTAGGTACATTATTTAAATATTGCAAGACTAAATTAACACTAAATCTTTGATACCGAAATTTCCAGATGTCAGATGAAAACTGGCGTGGTATTGAGCTGTGTTTCGTTCAGTGAGTGAGTTTACCGGTTGCCCAACTGCCCTTATCCCCCTATCCCTATTCCCTCATAGAGGGCGCAAACGCACTTGCGACTCTTCGGATGTTACCAGTGCCCATGGGCGACGGCAGTTGCTTTGCATCAGGTAACCCGTCTGCTGGCGTCAACATTTGTTATATCATTAATTTTACGTTTATAACTTTATTTCATAAAACAACAAAAGAGCAAAACGGTTCACCTAATGAAAAGCAACTACGCCCGCCCGCAACGTCAGAAGAGTTGCAGGTGTGCTGCCGGTCTTAGATAATCTTCATACTTTTTAAGTTTTCTTTTACCTTTTTTAGAGTCACAGTTGAACTCGTGCATGTCGCAGGAGTCTATGAACGTTCTCATCTCGCCGCACGCATCAATCCCACAGATCGGCACCTGGTCGTGTCGGCAAATATCAGCTATTTTGCATTCTTCTTCCAGCTAGTGGACCCCCCATGTGTTAGAGAAAAGTTAGTAGACTAAATATCAGACTAATACTGTAAAGGTTAAGACTAACACTCAAAGTTCTGATCGGATTTTGATAAAATTCGGTATATCGATGCTTCACTGCCTCAACCTCGTATCTTAAAAATGGCTACATTTCAGGATACAAAATAAACGGATTATATTTTTTTTTCTTAGTAATAGTACAAAACTAGATATGATATTGTTTGATAAGTAAATTGTTACCTATCAAATAACCTCATATCTAGTTTTGTACAACTACAAACAAGAAAAAAAATATAATTAGTTTTTTTTGTGTCCGATGAAATGTAGCTATTTTTAAGATACGAGGTTGAGGCAGTAAGGCATCGATATGTTAATATTATAAAGAGGTAAGTATTTGTAAGTATGTTTCTAAAGGCTTATTTCTTGAATCTACCAAATTTGCTATTATGGAATATCTTTGAATGTTTTTAATATAAGTTGGTAGACAATAACAGTTAGTATATAATACGCGGATCGAAACAAAAGCATTCTATTGTGGCGGTAACTACAATTAGCTTCCTGGAGGAGGGAAGGAATTAGGAAGGAAGAAAGTAGGAACCTACGATCCTGCATCGCGCTATCGAAGTTACGGTGAACGGCAAACATATATAGAACGACTGAATTGACGTTAGTCGAGTTCCGGCTCTAACCGAGCATGCTATCTGTCTCGGCCGGAAGATCTTCCTTTTATTATACTATTATAGATGTCAGCTAGTACTTTACCAATTAAAATCCGTTTAGCAGTTTGCGATTGACTTACAATGTAAAAACATTCAAACCCACTTTCTCATTATTTTAAAATGATATTTAAGGGGCAAGCGAGCAGACGGGCTACCTGATGGAATGCAACTGCCGTCGCCTATGGACACTCGCGACATCCGAAGAGTCGCAAGAGCGTTGCCGGCCTCTATGAGGGAATAGGGAATGGGAATAGGGATTAGGGAAGTTAGGACACCGGTAAACTCACTCACTGAACGAAACACAGCACAACGCCGTTTCACGTCAGTTTTCTGTGGGGCCGTGGTATCACTCCAGTCGGGCCCATTCGTGCCGAATGAGCATCAGTATTATTTAATTGAGATCGGAAAATGTCTCAGTGGTAAAAGACTCCAACGGGGCTCGAACCTGCACCCTCTCGAGTGCGAACCAAATGTCTTACCCACTAGGCCACGGACGCTCTGATGTCTCATATTAGTGAAAATTTAATTTAATAAACTTACCTTGGCACTGTCTACATGAGCATATACATTTCGAAACGTGTAAAAACAAAACACGACGCACAAACGAAATTGTAACATTTTCTTTATTGTTCATCGCTTTGTACGTGAAATAACAATAAAAGCATTTAATGTGCTATTTTATTTGAAATAAAAGTAATAAAGGTTTCCTATTGATATACTCATAATATGATTTCGCCTAAGAGCGTTTTTAACAGAGTAAAAAATGTATTTTATATAATAAAGCGAACTACACATCATGTCGGCGACAATTGCCCGCGGTTGCTGAGAGCGTGTCGACGACATGTCGGTGGCTAAGGTGTGTAGTTCGCCTAAAAGTCACCCTTTTGTTACATACGCATTAAAATTCGTTTAGTAATTTCGGCGTAATTGACGGACAAACGTCTTTCATCAAAAATCTTCAGATCTAGAGATTGTTTTTGCCGTGGGAGAGCCATGCGTCGGCACAAATGGGCCGGCTCGACCGGAGTGATACCACGGCCTTACAGAAAAAACTGGCGTGAAACTTCGTTGTGCTGTGTTTCGTTCAGTGAGTGAGTTAATCGGTGGCCCAATTTTCTTCCTTTAAATTGCTTTCTATCAGGTGACCCGTCTGCTCGCTTGACCCGTAAATATAATATTAAAAAATCTATAATATTAACTTGTTCCTGCCCTTGTGTTTTCACTCGCGTTAAAAGTACTTTCATTAACATTCATTCCCCTGGGAGTAGGGTTTATAAAAGTCCTTTCTTAGCAGGTGCCTACGTCAAAACAGCTTAATGCTGCTAAATGTAGCACGATTCTTTAAGTGGTTTAGGCTCGCGTTGATAGATCACTATAATAATATAATGCAAATAATAATATCTATGGACGCTTCACACCACGTCAATCTGGCCCCATGCTAAGTACCCGAGGGACTTGTGTTACGGGCACCAGACAACGGAAATATATTTAACACTTTTATACTATACACATATTTAACATTTTTATTATATGATACACATCTATATAAATAATAAAACAGTAAAATTGGCGTGTCTGTACAATTAATATTTTTCAAACTGCTCAATGTCAAGGGTTTAGAAACAGTAATAGAAAAATTAATTGACAAAAAAGTTGTCTTCTTATTTGTTTGTCTGTTTGTACCCGCTAATCTCCGGAAGTACTGAACAGATTCGAATAAATATTTTTTATTTGGTAGCTATTAAGTATAGGCAACACAGAATACTTTTTATCCCGAAAAAATGTACGTTTACCGCGTGATATACAAATTTTCGCGCAACGAAGTTGCGGGCAACAACTAGTATTTAGTACACATGCAAGTCCCAGGAACATTGAAAATCTTTTGCTCCGTCGGCGGGATTCGAACCCGCAAACCCCCGGCTTAAGCTACCAGCGCGCTTACCAACTGAGCCACAGAGGTTGTCAATTTATTTTTTAACTCTTTTAGTTATTTTTGAGTTCCGTCTTAGTATTTTAATGGAGATAGGATAATCGGATACACATAAAATTCTTTCTACTGAAAACGGTTTTATGTATATGAAGTTATTTTATGAACCGCGTTAGCTTCGTCATAAAAAATTTCAACTAGCATAGATCCTTTACGTCTGTTATGATATTTTGAGACCCGACGCTAAATAGGAGTGTAATGAGTTATGAGATCGAAGTGTTTAAGTTCGTGGCATCATAGCTTCCAAACTGATGATGCGATTTCATTTGTCTTTTTATAATTAAATATTTTTGTATTATTATATGAATTTTTGTATAAAAATCACTATAGAAGCGGGCTATTGTCACCGAAACCACTGGTTTGGTTAGAATGAAGGATATTAGTAAAACAATAACATTTTATTTTTTAATTGTGTGTATTCGGTCGTATATTCTGGTTGCAGTCCGCCCTAAACTCAGGTTTCTTGTAAGATCTTCCCCTCTTGCAGGTCACCCAGCATTCATGTATTGGTCTTTGCTTGAAATCTGAAAAAATATAACTTATCTAGCATTTACCTGCAGTTTGCCCGCGTTTATCCACGGTGGCTTTTAAACGGAATGAAAAGCATACTTTTATCTAAACTAGAGGTTGCCCTGTGGTCGAAGTTCAACCATAAATATTTCTGAATTCAATTACAGATTTTAATTTGGCATAAAGGTCTCGTTACCATTAAATTAAAAAAACATAGACTTAAACTATAAACAAAAGAGTATGTCAAAATATTGTAGTGTGCGTATCGTTTTATTGATTTAAAATACGCAAGATTGATTTTTTTAAAATAATATTTATATTCCACGCACGTCCTCCATGTCAACTATAACTGGGAAAAATTTAATGCTTTTACATCTACGCTTCTTTCGTAAAAAGGGGTACAAATTTTTCGCTCGTACAGTATACAACTGATTATGGACAAACAACCAGAAAAACAAACATCCTTTTTTGGGCGAACGGAGCGAGTACCCTGTATATCCCACTGCCAGTACATGTTTGTGGTACACTTTACGGAAAAACTTTAAGAGCTTGGGGTTTGGGCTTCAGCATAGTGGTTTGAGTATATATGTAGATTTGTTTAACAATAAAATAGTAATAATATTATGAATCATTGATACTACTAGCGCCATCTATGAGATAAGATATACAAGTGTAAAGATAAACTACAATGAGTGTCCACATTCCACGTAACATTATTGTGTCCAGTAGAAATCTCAGTACAGTAAACTTTGGAAAACCCAATGTCACACTCCACAGCCCTTAAACGAGCGAGCCCTTTTTTTCAACTAACCTTTTTGGAGCACAATCAACTTTAAAATATGGGTAGGTAACCAACTTCTCTATAGGCTGATCGTGCCTCTAAAATGGGTACCCATCTAAAATTGTTTATGGGGTAACCAACCATTTTTGAAGTCACAATCAACCACATAAAGGATTTAAGGGCGAAGAAGTAACCAACCGTTTCGGATTCACTATCAACCTTTAAGTATTTAAGGGGTAACCAACCTTTCTACAGAATATTTGAATTTAGAAGGTTTTTTCTAGGTTCAACTTATAGTAGCCGGAATATATTTGATATTGAAGGGGTAACCAACCTTTCTTGGAGTCGCAGTTAAACTCGTGCATGTCGCATGTGTCTATGAAGGTCCTCATCTCGCCGCAGGAGTCGATCCCGCACATAGGCACCTTGTCGTGGATACACAGGTCCGCGATCTTGCATTCTTCTTCATTCTGTATTTATTCACGTATATGACGAACGCACAGACCGCGGCCCGCCGACATAAAAATAATACTCTCGTATATTTGAAAAATATTGAATTCTATTTCAGAATGAAATAAAAAAAATATTATCAATGATCTATTTGATATTAAAAATTTTGAAATGATGAGATGATGTTTTCATTCATAAAAAACGGTAGGCCCGTTATGTTATGTTCATACAAAGATATATACATAGATATATATGTATATACTTGTTTATACATAGGTATATACATATTTATCTATGTATGAACAAAAGCTAAGCTAAAATACTTTTAGATAAGGCGTATGTATCCCTTATATAGATTTTACAACGGATCACTGGCTGAAACACAGCGCAACGCTGGTTACTTTAGTTTTCTGCGTGGCCATGGTATTTCTCGGAACCAGCTGGCACATTCCCGCCGACGCGTGGCTCTTCCACACCAAAATGTTTTGTTTACCTTAATTGTCTCACTATGTGCCACTACGGTGGTCACAAAATGGCCTAAAAATAAAATACTACATTCACTACTGACGTATTAAAAAAATGTTATTACAAAAATACAAAATGTAGGTACCCAATTACAAACACGCGTAGCATTTTGTTCAAATGAAGTTATAAGAATGCCGTTAACTTTTATTAGGTTTTCAATTTCAATTGTTTGTTGGAATGGTCGAAAGTTTTATGGCTGAGAAATATCAAGCCAATCGTTTAGATATAAACAGTTAATCGAGGCATGAAACCGGTACGAAACAAGTATGAAACCGGCATTAAACTGGCATGAAACCGGCATGAAAGTGGCTTAAAAAAAAAGTAAATTTCCAGGAGACCCAACACTTTTAGCCCTGTACTTTGCTCTGACGTTGCGGGCATCAGTAGTCACTTTCCTAAAGGCATTCGGTCCTTTAGGAAAGTGACTCCCTTGCTTTTTCACCCCCTTATTTTGATTTCAGTGTTAGACCGTTTATCTACCGTACGCTGTCACCATCAACGAGATTATTTTGAACCGATAAAATGCAACTTTATGATGTAGGCTATAGGTATCATTCTCCTCTATACCAGTAACGACGACGACGACATCAACGATAGAGCAATGTCGCTAGAAAATGAAACTTATAGCCTAGATCATAAAGTTGCATTTTATAGGGCCGAAATAATCTCGTTCTCGGTTGACTGTTTTGGTGGACAAGCGGCGTTATATCGTTTATCTACCGATCAAAGAGATTATTTTGGACCCATACATAATCTCTAATATATAAAATTCTCGTGTCACAATGTTTGTCTTTGTACCGATTTTAACCTTGCATGCATGCAAGTAGATCTGAGAATCGGCTTACATTTATTTTTCATCCCCTAAATGTTAGGGGAAATTATTTATATGACAAAACGTTTGCCGGGTCAGCTAGTTAATACATAAAAAGCAACTTTATGATGTAGGCTATAGGTTAAATGTTGAAGAGTCGTCGCCGATCGGCAAAATCGAATCGGCAAAGTCGGTCATGTCATATACTAATAATAATAATAATAATAATTTTATTTCCATATTTAGATCCATATTTGTTAGTAATATAATTTCCTAAGGCTATGTATAAATACAAGAAATTGTTTTTTTTATATATGTAGTTTAGTCCAGTGTCTCCATATTGGACTTTCAAGCTTAATAGCAATATTATATAGTAATATATACAGCGACATTTTATCGGACCGAAATAATCTCGTTGACGGTGAGTGCGTGCGGTGAACAATTCAATTCAAAAATCTTTATTGTCTTCTCCCATATTACAATTTTTACAGCAAATATGAGTTATAAAATAATACAGCAGGAGACTGGTGCCCTAAGTAGGTTGCACTGTATTAAGGGTCACCAGCCTCTCCCTCTCCTAAGTTTACTTTACAAGCAATATGTAAAAAAAGATTTTGACAGTAATAAAAAAAAATAGCATTAGATAGATTAATCGCGATCATACGTCAAAGAGGCGATTAAAAATAGCAAATGAAATAGAAAATGATTTAGGATGAAATTAATTTGCGATTTGCCGGAGCGGCGTATCGATTGTAATTTAATCACGACACTTATAACTATAAATCAAATAGCGATATCCACGGATTGGATTTCTTGATACTTTCTTAAAAATAGAATTAAAATTCAAAAATTCTTAAAAGCGAACGTGGCCCCAAAACGTACAGAATTTTTTAAATAGACCCTCTAATAAAGATGTCATTTTGAAAATCGGCTTACAGGCGAGGCGAGGGTTAGCTATCCTAAACTAATTGTTGAACTATAGACCAATTACTTTATTCCTCTAAGGTAGACCAACCAATAATGTTTCTTGTTAATTTTCTTTGTTATTAAAAAAAAAGTAGTACTGTAGCCGCAAACTATTTCCCCTTTAAATTGGGTCCAATATAAAATCTTTTTTTAATTTCAAAGTCAAAAGTCGTAAAGCTATTTAGTATAGGGTTACGAAAAAAAAAAATGAAAACTGGTCCACAAACGGCGGAGTAATCCGCGAACAAACATTACAAAAAAAAGAATATATGTGGTCGAAATAAAAAAGCTCCTTTTTTAAAAAAACTGTTTTAAAAGGACATTAATTTTATATAATGCAGTGTAAAACATAATCGCGTTCAAGTATCAAGACCTGTAACTTCGTCTCTCGACTATCAGTACAGTATAAGTGTAGCTGTACTCCTCTCTGACCTATTTGTCGATCGCTGCACCATGCCACTTCTACGGGGTGAGTATAAATAGAATTCTATTTCCCATTTATAAGGAAAATTATTTCTCCTTTCAAGGAAAATTAAATGTACTTCACTTTGAAAGTTTTCTTGCGATAAAATGGAAGGATATTAGTTGCTCTAGAGTACTTGATTAGAGAAAAATCATTATATAAGATAGATGAATATAGATTAACAATCTATTCCTTTAATCGTCTAAGAAGAGATAATAGTTTACCACGTCTATTTTCGGACATTTTAAACGATTCAAAATGTGATGATTTCTTTTCATAATTGGCGGTTGCAGATAACGCGAGCACGGTCGAGGGCATGCTCGACTCTGCTCCCCGATCATCGTCTATAATCGCCTTTGAACAATACACAATGATTGTTTCGATGACGATCGTGAATATAAAAAATTACAAATTATAATACATTAATAAAAGTTTATGTTTCAGCTATACTATTCACGTGTCTAATTTATTTCTCTCAAGAGTTACGCCTGTCTAAAAGGGCAATTGAAGATGGTGTTAGCACTCATACGGCAATCGACCACGAATCTATAAAGGCTGCTGAGCCTGCTTCAGATGCAGTGAAAGTAGGAGTTGATGATCACGTTAATTCTAAAGACGATGTTCATACTGATATCCATTCTGAATCTAAGTATGGTGAAGAAAAAACACCTGCACCCAAAAACGTGGGAGATCATTTTCCCGAAAACCATAATGAACGTGCTTCTCATGTAACTAAAAGTGAAGTAGTTCTTGCTACTGAACGTTATGCTAAATTAAAATCTTATGAACACCTCCCTATAAAGGAGCATATACAAGAACAAAGTGTCCAATCAGTATCTGAAAGTGATGCTAAAAATATTGCTGCATCTGAATTTAATTCTGCACATATTGATGAGCCTAAAAGGGAATCAGTTCATGTAGTATCTGAAAATGCTACGGAAGATACTGCTAAGAAATCTAAAAGAGAGGTAGGCTACTTTCTTTTAACATCTAAAAGTAATAAGTTTAAAATTATTTGTGTTGATAAAAGTGTATTTGATAAGATTAGTGTAAATGAAAATAATGTATGTGCAAGGACTATTGCAAATTCTGCTGGTATATTTGCAAAATAAACATTAAAATTTTGTTCTGTATCTTAACGATTTGCTATGAAAGCTAATGTTGTTTGTTAAAAATATGTTGATGGTATTCCGACTAATTAATCGCGGTAATCTGATTAGTACCATCAGATTCCGCGGTAATCTGATGGTACTAATCAGATTACCGCGGTTAGCCATTTATATTACACTAGAGATTTTTGCGTTTATCCAGCAACAAAACTATTCTTTGTCTCTTCTCGTCTCTCAAAGTATCTCCATACCAAAATTGAAACCTACACACTGTAATTTTTATCAGTTTAGTTAGCAATTAAGATGATAACAGCGTTGTAGCTCTCAATTCATTAATTTAATTTAAAATATTATTTTGCTCTATGGTATTTATTTAAGCCTGATGAACCTTTGGACGTGCCAGTGGACGGCCGAAGAAGCAACCGACCAAGCAATTGGTGCCAGAATCTGCAGGATTGTCGGCCAAACAGAGTTGAAGTTTGTGGTTACGATGATAAGGCTGGTTTTGCCAAATTCACAGATTTCTGCCATATGATGGAGGTGAATTGTCACTGGGGTCACGGTACGTATTGTTTAATTATTATTAGCCCTTATGTCTGGTTTACACGTATTAAGTAGTCAACTAAATTTTAACCTAATTTTGAGTGATTTAACTTGCCACTTGTTACTAAATTTTGTGCTTACATGCAGTTAATAACTTAAAGTTAAGTTAAAATGTAGTTAACTACTTATATCATACCTACTTGTATCATTTAGCTCCAGAAGGAGTTATGCCATTTAAATTATAAGTTTAATTTTGTTGTATTAGTTACTTATGCGTTTACTTGGCTCAAGACTTGGCTCCTCTTTATCTATATGACGCGAGCACAGTCGTGTAGAGGGCGTACTTGTCTCTGATCGTCGATTGTCTTCCACGATCGCCTTTGGACTACTAGTTGGCAAACTACTACTAAACAATCGAATGAATAAATAAATATAAAATATTACATAACCAACACCTCATCGTCGATTACGGAGTCTGCGACACGTTTGATGAAAAGATGACGCCTAAACATAGGCGTCATCTAGCAACCTATAACGCCGTTTTTCGTTTTTAAAGCATCTTCTTTCCTTATCGTAGTAGTTGGAGCCGTTTAAACTTAAAATATTAATATTATAATAATATTCCAACTATGACGATAAGATTTGAAAAAAAAAAACTTTAAAAATTGAATTAATATTTGAAAAACTGAAATAATATTTTTCAAATATTAATTCAGTTTTTTTTATTTAATTGGAATAATATTTGATAATATTTTGAAATATTATTACTAAGGAAGTAAAGATAATGTGGCGGTACCCACGTATAATCCTGCATCGCCCTATCGAAGTTTTCGAAACACAGCGGTATATATTTGACAGCTAAAATATATCAGGTGGGCTTCGGCCTGACCGAGTATAACACCTCTCTCGGTCGGAAGATCTTCCTTTGGCAACCACGCACATTCCCCACAATAAGGATAGTGTATTTTTTTTCAGATTTTACTCTCCACACATGTCAAGCCATGCAGATAAAGCAAATGGGACGACCACGGAATTTACTTCATTAAAAAAAACATTTTCTTATTTATAAATCTTTTATTTTTTGTGTAAAATATGAATCAACATGTTTAGCATGGTCACTGTAAAAGGATTTCTTTTAACAGAACGATAGACGAAGTGGCAAATTGACGAAAAAAATCTGTTAGTTTATATACAAAAATCTGTCATATTCTTCCATATTTCTACCATGGTCATGGTAAGCTCGATGATAAGCTAGAAAAACAAAAACGAATCGGCTTACAAAGTTTTAAGGCACTGGGTACATATTTTTGGGTATTGTGTTGTGTTCCTGGGACTCGATTCTCAAGCTTCGAATGTTGCAATCCACAGGCCATATCTCTCGCACATGACACACAACACATAAGTGATATAGCCTGCACTCAAAACGGCATACAGTATTTTATTCACGCGAATTTTTTCATATAATGTTTCGCGTTTCTTTTCCGCAATTGCGGATACACTCATAATATAATTCAATGTATGTAATAATTGCGGATACACTCATAATATAATTCAATGTATGTAATAATTGCGGATACACTCATAATATAATTCAATATATGTAATAATTGCGGATACACTCATAATATAATTCAATGTATGTAATAATTGCGGATACACTCATAATATAATTAAAAATTACAAGAACAATAGAGCAGAAAAAATCCATGCTAGTAAAAGTAGCTCCTTGTAGAATTGGGCCCCTGCAGGCTTAGCATGCTGACCGAGAAAGCGTTTTTTTTTCTACATCAGGATATACAAACTAGCAGATTGACAAAGGAAATATATGAGTTTATCTTAAAAATCTGTCAGTTTTTAAATTCTTTCGTATATCTACTGCTGCTCATGCTAAACCAACAGATACGTATGGAATTGACATGCCATGATTTCAATGTTATATACTTAATAAAACTGAGGAGGTAAGAGTTCTATTTTTGTAGTAACTTAAGCGTAAGGTCTCCACTAGTTTGTTTTGAAGATAAGTTAAAACGTTGTAAAAAATAATAAGGGAATTTTTACTTTAGCGGTGGGATAAGACGCTACAGCGATTTTAAGGTTATAAAAAAGAAATTTCTTTGAAAAAATATTTACATTTAACATATACTTTTTAGAAAAGCATTTAGTTGAATGTGACATAAAATATCTGGGAAGCTTAGTTGTAAAAATATTAGGCTGTGTTGTTTTATGTTATTACAGGCTTACCTTACATTTAAATCATCATTGCCTGATATAAAAGTGTTCTTTGGCGTTTTTAATACCTCCTATCTTAATCGGACGGTTTCGACGAAATTTCGGTACTCAAAAATAACTTTTTAATAACCGAACTAACTAAGAAATCTGATTTTTATACCATGATAACCAGACATATGTAGAAAACCTACACTAGCTTAATATGACACGCTCGAGTAAATTTCAAAATTCCCCTTTGGGCTCCTCCTACCATTATATCTAAACGCTTATGTAAGTTTCATACATTTTGACTAATGATTCTAAAAATTAGCATTAAAGAAAACGCTTTGGTTAGAGGGTCCGCTTCTTGAGACTCTTGGCGGCTTCCTTTATCCTAATCCTGGGCCTAGCTCCTTTTGGCTGGGACACACATCCTTTTCTTCTTTTACGTGTCTGAAAACTAATAAAAGTAGGCGTTAGGCTGATAATAATCTACATTTTGTCCGCGGCTTCGCCCGGGTTAAAATAGTTAATCGGAATTAGGGGTCACCCTGTGTTCGAAACTCGACCATAGATAATTAAAATATGATTTTGGCGAAGAGCTTTAAAAAGACTATAATCTATTCTCAATTCAATCACAGACTTCAATTTTTCAAAAAAGTCTCGTCACCAGGCTATTAAAAATTTTATGGCCAATTTTCATAAATTGTTACAATACTTGTAAACAAAAATTAAACTTTAAAATAAAAAGGTCACTTTGCAATATTGCAACAGCAATTTTGTTGCAAACTTTGCAAAATAGTGTTTTCACAATCAATTGAAAATGATTTTAAAGTAACTTTTTTTATTAAAACAATTCGGTTTTTTAACAAAATGTACTAAAACGAATTTCAGAGCAGTTCCTTTGCAATATTGCTATTAGGACCTTTTTAGGTCCCCTGGATTTACTTTAAGTCCATTTTAATCTGAAATATTGCCATTTTTAAAACACTGTCTAAAAAGCAAGAGTTTTTGAAACTTTGTCTAAAAAGTAAAATAAGCTCATGGACAAAAATTGTGTCAGATTTTAGAAACGGTAGTTTTTAATGATAAGCGAGCAGACGGGTTACCTGATGGAAAGCAATTGCCGTCGCCCATGAACACTCGCGACATCCGAAGAGTCGAAAGTGCTTTGCCGGCTTTTATGAGGGAATAGGGAATGGATTCCCAAAGGGATATAAGATTCGGGAAGTCGGGCCAACTTTTTTTTTTTTTTTTAAGGACGGGAAATGCTCTTATGCATACCCGGCAATGTTGGGGAACTACCGCCGGGGTATGTGGGACTCGTTGCTGCCGATGAGATGGTAGAGTGGCCGCAGCTCTACCTAAAACCCGTCCGTGTTCCAGCTTCTACGCTGGAGGGAGCCGCGAGAATCTGCTACATGCCTTACGCGCTTTTCGGGCCACCTGCACCGGTAAATTCACTCACTGAACGAAACACAGCACAATGCCGCTTCACGCCAGTTTTTAAGCCGTGCTATGACTCCGATCGAGCCGGCCCATTCGTGCCGAATCATGGCTCACTCAAAGTATTATTAGTTAACCGGCTTCCAAAGAAGATGTTACTACTTTCAACTTTCGTGAACAATGAACGTGACATACGGACGCGACCCATGGACGCGACCTACGGACGCGAAATACAGACGTGACATACGGACGCAACCTATGGACGCGACATACGGACGTGACCTACGGGCTTGACCTACAGACGCGACATACGGACGCGATCTACGGACGCGACATACGGACGCCACCTACGGACGCCATCTACGAACGCGATCTACGGACTCGACCTACGGACGCGACCTACGGACGCGATCTATGGACGCGATCTACGGACGCGACATACGGACGCCACCTACGGACGCCACCTAAGAACGCGACCTACGGACGCGACATACGACCGCAACATACGGATGCGACCTACGGACGCCACATATGGACGCGACCTACGTACGCAACCTACGGACGCGATCTATGGACGCGACCTACGGACGCGACCTACGGACGCGTCATACGGACGCGATCTACAGACGCGACATACGACCGTGACATACGGATGCCACCTACGAACGTGACCTACGGACGCGACCTACGGACGCAATCTACGGACGCGACCTACGGACGCGACCTACGGACGCGACATACGGACGTGACCTACGGACGCCACCTACGAACGCGACTTACGGACACGACCTACGGACGTGACCTACGGACGCGATCTATGGATGCGACCTACGGACGCGACCTACGGACGCGTCATACGGACGCAATCTACGGACGCGACATACAACCGCGACATACGGACGCCACCTACGGACGCCACCTGCGAAAGTGACCTACGGACGCGACATACGGACGTGACATACGGACGCCACCTACGGACGCCACCTACGAACGCGACTTACGGACGCGATCTACGGACGCGAAATACGACCGCAACATACGGATGCGACCTACGGACGCGACATACGACCGCAACATACGGATGCGACCTACGGACGCAACATACGACCGTAACATACGGACGCGACCTACGGACGCCACATATGGACGCGATCTATGGACGCGACCTACGGACGCGACCTACGGACGCAATCTACGGACGCGACCTACGGACGTGACCTACGGACGCGACATGCGACCGCGACAAACGGACGCCACCTACGGACGCCACCTACGGACGCGACCTACGGACGCGATCTATGGACGTGACCTACGGACACGACCTACGGACTCGACATGCGACCGCGACAAACGGACGCCACCTACGGACGCCACCTACGGACGCGACCTACGGACGAGACCTACGGAGGCGGGCTACGGTCGCGGCCTACGGACGCGGCC
>JAOTAV010014514.1:0-25470 GCA_026546445.1 Cyclargus thomasi | reverse complement strand
CTTCCTGGCTATGTGGGATGTATCTGACGTTAAACGGGACATATCTGAACACCTTGGAGTTGTTGGTATGTAAAATTATACAATACTTTTTAAATGTAAAAAAAGCGGCCAAGTAAACCTTTTAAGTAAATTAAGTTTCTTTAAATTTGATCAAATGAAAGGTAGATTGCCGTTTATGAATCATGAAATATAAATTAAAATATGGTTTTCCTGCCTGATGCAAAGCATCCACCATCTCTGTTATATATAATCATTACTATATAACCATCTCATTTTTGAAGACGTATCCAATAGATTTCATATATATTATGTGAAAATTTTAACTCTCTAGCTATTAGCGTTCTTAAGATACAGCCTGGAGATGGACAGACGGACAGCCATCTATCCGTTTTCACCCTTTGGGATGCTAAAAATACCCAATTTTATCTTATTGCTTATATAAGAATCTGCAGGATTTTATTGTAAACTAATGGTCAAAAATTGTACATCATGCGGGAACCGTACATTTTCCGTGCATTAAAAGTCTCCTATATGTTACCTGGACTTATTTAATAGCTATTAAACAAAAAAAGATTAATTCAAAGCTGACCAGTAGTTCCGGAGCTTACCGCGTACCCACAAACAACAGATAAACACACAAAGACAACTTTTTTGGTCGATTTGTGTTCTATTACTGTTTCTTGGCCCTCCCACGTTGATTATTTTGTAAAAATATAAAATGTATAGACACATAAATTTGACTGTTTTATTATATGTATAGACTCTTTTACTTCTACTGTTTTATAACTATAACAAAATACTTTTATTCGAACTCAAAATTTAATCGAAATATTCTTAATTGCAGGAAGTTCATTTAGTAGGCGGTTAAGAGGGAAGTCTATGTATCACATGGCCAGGGGTTATGATGAGAGTTCGAGGCTGGTGAATGAGACCGCCCCATCTAGTTCAGCACCTAACCTGACAGTAGAATCAGACCCAGTAGAAGTACGACCAACCGTGTACGGATCCATTGACAACACAGCCACAGGATCAAGGCACTCCGAGAACGAACCTTTATTAACCAACGATAAACATGATCCAACGGTATAAGATTCTGTAAAGACTGTAATTATGGCCTGAAGCGGGCTATACTCGAGCCATTTGGAGTGGATGAAACAAAATAACACAGGTTTACCATATTAAGGGCCTTCTTCACCGCTTACTGATAAAGTTTCTGATAGGCTACCCACAACTTCTTTGACAGATTCTCCATACAAGGTCTGTCAAAAAAAGTTGTGGATAGACTATTCGGCACTTATCAGTAAGCGGTGAAACAGACCCCAAAAATTAAGACGAGACTACAGTAGGCGACAATATGACGAGTTCTTTTTCCTAGAACTTACGTCTTGCGTTTCGTAGCTATTTACGTCGCCTAGTGCAGCCTCACCTTAACATATTATATCAATGTTATAAAAACCACATTAGTTTTTAATTGTGTACACGCCATTTTTATACATGGGCTCGTATATGGCCCGGTAAAAATGCGCGTTTTTGTCATTTAAATTAATCGCAATATCCGCTCGTGACAAAAACGTTCAACACAAGGCCCTAAAATCTTGTTAAATTCCAAGTAGAAAAATATTCATTATTCCATGATTTAAGTCATAAGTCGCCTACAGGATCAAACCTTTATGAAGTGCAAACAATTTGTGATATTAGTAAATACATGCACTTATATTTAGTTACGAAAATTATATGATGTATATTATTATACTTATAAAAATATGTCTAATATTGCTTATTGATTTATATTAGTTGTAGCATTGTATGAATTACGTGTATGGTAAAATTACAATTTTAAAAATATTGTATAGAAGTAAAAGAAAAACACGTATTTGTTATTTTATGTTATAAAAGTCAGAATATTATTCGTTTATTTTTTATACAATAATAATAATATTTGTACGAATCAGAGACTATAACAGTGCTCTGTTATGAAATTCTATTGATTTATTTTGTCTACAATTACAGTAAATGTTATCAATAATAGTATATGTTGATAACAATGAGTATTATGTAGTTCAGAATTTTACAGTATGTTTATGTGATTTGTAACGATCAACTAATTAACGTATGGTTATTGTGGATTTACTTTGCACGCATTTATTTCGTTGTATTCAGACTTTTAAATATCGGATCCTTCTGGCTGGGTGTTGGTTTTGTTACTAACCAACTCGAGTGGGCTACTTCATTAAATAGTTATAGATAAATCAGTTACCGTTTTCGCTACGCTGTTTCGGTGCCATCCTTTGTAGTTACGCCTTTAGACCGTTTGTCCACCGCACGCCGCCGAGATTGTTTTAGCCCTACAGAATGCCATTCTATGACATAAACTTTAAGCTTCATTTTGCTCTGCACCACTATAGAGCAGCGACGACATGGGCGCCAGACCAATGCCAGTAGAAAATGAAATAAAGTAATCTGGTTGACGATGTGCGGTAGACAAGCAGCCTTACTGTCAGAGTCACCAAAAACTTAACACTCGTCAGTGGGCATATAACCTATCAGATCTTTCTTACTAACCGGAAAAAACATCTATTGCGTATGTACTAGTAAAAGTATAAAAACATAAATATATTTTTACGTACTTTCCCAGCGTTCAAAAACTGACGATTGGGTTTCAAAAATGTTCATGGAATAGTAATTTCTTATTAGGACGAGATAAGCAAGATTTTTTGAAAGGGTATCTATAACCTTAAAGTTAATGACAACAAATATTTTTAACAATTTCATCACAACTATTTTTAATCCTATTGAAGAAGTGATTCTCGTAGAAGCCATTCATATATAAGACTTATTTGTAAAAAAGTAGAAAGTTGTCTCCACTGTTTTAACGACGCAAAATAATGTTAAGTTTCGGAAATGAAATAAATTTCTCAGTTTATAACAATGTGTTTTATTAAAATATGTTTGAATTACTTTTTTAAAATCTATCTTCTAACACTGGTGTTTTCTAAATTGTATAACGCATTAGATACGTCAAAATCATTTTAAAAAAATGATAAAATTTAAAAAAAGGTGCTAATAAAATGCCAGTATTAACATCATATAAATATATTTAAAAATATTATGTTTTCATTAAAAACGTATGTAATGATAATACTGATATTGAGACCTCAGTTATGAATAAACATAGATATACACAATTAAAAAAAATGGTCAAAATTAAATGCATAAAAAAAATGTCAACTTATTCTCCTAAAACATACAATGATTGATTTCTTATTAAAGTATTTATGAATTATACAAAAATATTTGATATGTTATATGTGGAATATTAAGTGCTTAAATGATTATAATATTTTTATTAATTACTAACTAAAACTTTTTAATATCTCTGCTTTTGTTTATATTTTCTAAAGCGGAAAGACCGGCTTTCAAACTATTAATTTCAATCCTATTCCATATTGTTCCCATCATGATATAATAAAAGCATATACCAGTCATAACGATCTTTATCACATCAGCCAGTATGTTATTTGGCCAAAAGCCTACAGACCCAAGGAGGAACATAAAAATTAGTCCTCCAGTCAAAAGGAACAGCTTTCTAGATTTTTTGACAGTAGCTGTAGAATCTTGGCATACTTTTATAGTTGCGTTTATAGTTTCCTGACGGCGAGTGTCCACACTCTGACTTTGTCTTAAACTAGAATTTGTATACTTCATTTTAATCTCCAAGTATACTGCATTGTGATCAGAATAAGAAAAGTCTTCACCAGGCACTCTGTTTTCTAACGGATTCCCAAAGTTCAATATTTCTGCCTGTAAATAGAAAATATAGCATAAAAGAAAGAGAAAAGTTCTTGAGGAAAAGGATTATTATCTGTAAGAGCAAAATGTTAAGAGAAGATAATGACAAAGTATTGTTATCAGATATAAATGCTTAAAAAAAAAAACAAAGCTAACAATTATAGTGTCAAGAAAGCTATGTTAGCTAATGAGTAACATATAAAACATTATGTGGCTGAAAAATGGAATGAAATTTGAGCAGTTTGTATTCTAGCAGCATTTCAATGAGGTTCTAAAGAAAATCATACCTTCCATGATGGACCTAGATTATATAAGATATGATCAATTCTTTTCCCTCCTGGATTCACTTTCACCATCTTTGGATCGGAATAACTATTGTTAATATTGTCACATGTTCCTTTATTGTCATTATCTCCATGGTTTTCATTAAATATATCCTTCAGTTCAGGTAATTCAGTAATAAGTCTGAAAAAGAGTTAGTTATGATAATAACAATTGGGCCTAATTATTTCATAAACCACAAAATAGTTTCTATGTATGAATAAACATAATTAAAAAAAAGTTGCAAAAAGGGTCAAGCCATGTTGTATAGATTATTACCTGAAAGATAAGTCTCCTGGTGCAGTGTTTAGATCACCAGCCAAAATGGAAATATCCGCTGGTTCCTTTGTTAGATTTACAAACTCAGCTGTTGAATAGGCTTGCAGCACTCGGTGAGCAAGATACATATCATCCTCATGATATTCTGCATGAAGCTGGAAAATATGGACTCTTAAAAAAAATCAAATAGGTATAATAGGTACCTGAACATCAACATGTGGATATTCTGAAACATTTGCTTAAAATTTACTCAGAAATAAAATATTTATATTTTATTGATTTTATTATCAAAATATATTATGTGGTAAATTGTATCACTTTCTTTATACACCTTTAAGAACAATAACCAGGTAAATTATTGTAATATTATTTATTGCATGTTGGAACTTACATGTGTGCAGTAAACATTTATAAGAATGTCATTTGTTTTAATTCTACAAAGTCCCACACCTTTGCCACCAAACCAGTCTCCATGATGAATTTTATGGATATAACCATTTAGTGGCCATTGATGAAAGAACACATCTTGGATTGACCACTTTGAGAACACACATAGGCCAGATCCAAGTACACCACTAAAATGTTAAAAGTACATAATAGGACAACATTTTTATATCAAGTATTTTAAATTGGTTGGAATAACTGAACAACATACAAAGTTAAAGTTAATGTCTGCTTTTTCATATATGAATTTTTTTTATTAGACAAATTCATACCTATAGAAATAATGAGAATATGGTAGGCAACTCTTCAATTCCTCTTGCAAGAATAAAAAGTCTGCTTCACTCCAAATCTCCTGCAGACACACAATATTATGCGAAGCGTTTAGCAAGTAAGTTGCTATAGCTTTAATTCTTTCTTTACGATTTTTGGAAACAAAAGGAATTCCCCTGAAAATATATAATTTCCGTTTGTGTCTTCTTAATCAACTTTACATATCTTATTAGCCAAATCCCATATATAACTATACTTACCAACAGTTCAATGTAAACACGTTTAGATGAAAATCCATATCAAATTGCTGCAATGTCTTACACTTATCACAAGGAAAACAAAAATGATTTTTGTAATTTGTACGACTAAGATTGAGGACTATCAAAACCAAAATAAATACGTTACAAATTATTAAATGGCATAATTTAGGAAAATAAAATTCATAAAATAAAATAGTTAAATTGTGTCTAGTTTACAGAATTTAGCAATTTGTTTTGAAAATTTAATGTTTTTGACAACTAACAACTCAACACATGTGGTTTTGACGTTTATACTTTTCCTATCTTGTAAGTTTTTTTTCGTCCAAATACGCCAGCGTCACCGTGTGTAATAGCTTTAAGACTTGGCATAAAGCTTTGTACGTCACACAAATTTCATGATTTTAAGACACTCCCTCCCTTGCCACAAGTAGTCACATTTCTGAGCATTTTCTGAGACCATTACATTTTACCATCGAACATTTTTCGGGGATTTTATTCTTCATGCTATATTTCATGAAAGTCTCATAAGTCGTTCAGCCTTGAAAGAGTAATAGATAATAAAATAAAACATACATTACATCAATACTAATAATAATATAAAGCTGAAGAGTTAGATTGAAAATGCTAATCTCAGGAACTACTGGTCGAATTTAAAAAAATATTTTTGTGTTAGTAGTTAGTTAGTCCGTTTATCGAGGAAGGCTATAGGATATATAACATTACGCTACACCAATGGGAGTCGAGAAGTAATAAAAAAATATTGTAAAAACAGGATAATTTATTTTCACGTCCGTGTTCGCGGGCAAAAACTAGTATGATAGATTTGGTGCTTGTAAATTGTAATAATATCATAAACAAAAAGAGGATGATTATAAAATACCTAGTCATATTATTATATTAGTTTTTAATGGTAGCAGCAATACAAAACAAATATAATGTTCTTGTTTTTATATTTCCCTAGACAGCACTCTAACGGTGAAAAAAAATCATGTAATCTATTATTAAATGAATATATTAAAAATAATAGTAAATAGATACAAGTAACATCAAACATGATATAGAAATATGGAAGTTGGATAACTTTATAGTCTATAATCATAAAAACCTAATTAAATCTCAGTACTGCGGCTTGAATGAATGGCACCTGAAGCCATTTATAATATTAACAGTATAAAGTTAGGCCACTTTTTAAATATTACATTTTAACCTTTGACATTGAATATAATTTTTGAATATAGAATGAATTGCAAGTTTCCAAATATAAACGTAGTCCCAATATTATAAATATAACTCAATGTACTAGGATTCATTTCAAATAATCTATATAACAGCAATAGCGACGTCCATTCTACATCATACCATAAGAATTGGGTTATATTTCAAAACATATCTAATTTTTTCATTGCTATTGATAAAATTACTTTATGGTTGTAAAATAAAGATACACTTCTTCTCTAGGATCTTCATCCCGTATTCCTGCTAATTTCTGAGCTGTAGAATATTTAAAACTGTTTACGTCTTTTCTTAGAAGCCGGCCAGTTTCTATTGTCTTGGGTTTTCTTTTTTGATCCTTAACTGGCTGTTCATGTCTTTTCAGGTGGTCATCTAATCTGGCCTAGAAAAAATACACCAATATTGTTTATGATCATTATTGTGTAATAGTTCAATTATAATAGGATATTTGACACTTTTTGCAAAAGTAGGTCAATTTATTCTTTTATTTTTACTTTTGTTTTCATTACATTCATTATACTTATAAAAGGTTTTAAAGATCAATTTTTAATTCTAAAACCCCTAACAAACTTTGTTGTTTGTTTTGGAATAAGTGACGTCACAGACATCGCATCATGGCGGATAGGACGGAAATTATAAATTGATATCGTGATTATATAAACGAGAATCATTATATTTTCCTATTAAATGATTCAGATTATCATAATATTGTACTCTTTTATTTTTTTATTCTTAAGGGCAACTAGCCTATTGTATATTGTAATTAAGTGGATACATTGCTTTATACACCACACTCATATATGCCTTTACGAAATGCGGCGTGTATGGTGCGGATGAATGTGCCAGGTTTCAAATAATTTCATACAACAAATTCTTAAATATATTGATAAATATGTGATTACCACTAAAGTGCTTATAATGACAAGTCTGGTCCTCTTAAGCAACTGGTTATAGTTTACAAACACAGTTAAATATTAATTAAAAAAATACCTTGGAGGCCAATCTCATTGGACACAGGTGACAGTCAAATCTTTGGTCCTTATGCTTTATAAGAATGTGTTGGTTTAGATTACTTTTCCTGGTGTAGTAGCTGTAAAAGAATAATAATAATTTATTAGAGTTAGCACAAGATGGGGTAAATTAGTATAAATCAAGTATCTTGATTCCTCATAATCACTATAGTTTCTACACCTATGGGTATGGAGTATGGACTGTAAAAACAAGCACTGGTTAAAAATTTTTTAAAACCTATGAGTCAGTTTCGATGCATGGCTTAGGCCATGTATCGAAATGATTTAGATCAGAAACTTTTTTGTTACATGATCAAGGGATTAGCCAGGAAAAGTTTTCAAGCCTTTTACATTCCTAGGCTTATCCAGTTATGTATTCTAAACAAGTATTAAAACTTCACTCTTACTTCTTGCAGTTACTGTAATTACAGAAGTATAACTTAGGAATTAGTGAGGCCATATGCACTTTCACATGGCGAATTATGCTAGACCTATTCTTGAATTTCTTTCCGCAGTCATCACATACATATTCTGAAAAATATAATAATTATAATGCTTTATTTAGGAATTAACATAAACATATTAATAAAACATTATTTTTAAGTAGTCCAAAAGCAATTAGGTACAGTAACAATTACAAGTTTGTTATCTTATTGAGAAATTTGATATCTCCTCCCTTTTTTCCAAATATTTGAAAGTGTTGTTCAAAGGTAAAAAGAAGTTAATACCTGACAATTGATGATGACTTCTCTGATGTAATAGTAATTTACTCCATTTATTAAACTTGCTATGACAGTCTTGGCACGGATATTCCTTATGTTTCTTCATATGTTGATTTTTTTTAGAGTTCTTTATAAATTCTTTGTGACAGACAGTACATCTATAAAAGATATAGCACTAATCTTTAATACTATAAGAATATCTAAAGAACACTAATCAACTGTGGTAAGAGTCACAAAGTTTTTTACAAAATGTAAAATAAGATTGAGCAAATAAGATGGTAAAGTTTTTTTTAATATAAAATACAAAATAAATGTAAAATACAAACCTGAAAGCTTTAACTCCTGTATGTTTGTACATGTGTATACTGATTTCTGTTTTTTTTCTAAATAACTTTGAACAATAATCACATTGATAAGGTTTTATATTATCTTTATGACTTTTTTCTATGTGCCTTTTCAAATTTTGTCGATTTGAATACTTTTTCATACAAAACTGGCAACTAAAAAAGTAATTAAAGACACACAGTAAATAATTAGATACTCTAATCCTAAATTAATAAATATAACAAGTAAAAAAAAATTAAACTGACATAATATCAAACTTATAACATTCCTCTTTTATTACATTAATTAAAAAGTTCCCACATAGTATTACTGTAATTAAAATTATGTCTAGATAAAATATAACACATACCAGAATAGAACATCAAGTTCTGTTTCTCTGTGAACGCTTCTAATGTGCCGGTCTAAATGACTCTTATTTGAATATTCTTTTGTACAATTCTCTTCTGGGCATGAAAATGGTTTCTGAAATATTATTACTCATTTATGGAATCTTATCTAAGCTCTTAGGCCATTTGTCCACCAACACTGTCAACCAAGAACGAGAATATTGTGGCTTAATATAATGCAACTTTTGGACACAGAGGTTACAGGTTTCATTCTCCTGTATGCTTTTAATGATGGCAACCACATTGATGATAGAGCAATGTTGCTACAAAATGAAACTTATAGCCTAGATCGATAGATAATCGAGCAGAAATAATCTTGTTCTTAGTTGACGGTTTGGTGGACAAACATTGTTAATCTTAAAAGTGTAAATTTTTAAAAGTCAAAGGTAATTGACTGCCTGCCATCGTAATCTAAGCTGAACTGAACGCACAGCCCTTACCACTGGTCAGATGAGACTGAGATTTAGCATGCAGGTAAAAGTTAAGATATAGACATGCTCTAAGAAAGGATTTTAATAAAGTCTTCTCTCCAAGGGGGTAGAAAATATTACATAAGCGGAGCGAAGCCGTGGCGTGAGAAAGAACTATTGAGTAATAAACTTTAGTCTTTACTTACTATATTTAAGTGACTCAAACGATGCTGAGCTAATCTATAAGGTCTATTAAAAGTTGAATTGCAGCCATCAAAAGGGCAAACGTATTTTTTCACTGTCGACTGCATTTTCAATTTTCTATTTTAGTTGGTGCTGCTTATTAATTGAATAAAAACAAAAATAATGTTGCGCTTGATCATAAGTTCTTGAGCACTTTCAGGCTCAGTTTTTTAAAATGAATGGTTTTTCAAAACTCAATTTTCAGTTTCCCTTTTTAAGAGAAAAAGCATTTCAAAAATATATTATCCACCTTGAGCTCTATAAAATCAAGATCACAGAATAAAGTTTAATTATTAAGAATCAAGATTTTCGGATTCTTTGAAAATACGCATGGCGTCTTCTTCTTTGTCTTTAAAGTTGACTTTAGTTTTTTTCAGGGATGTTATTTTTGTAAAATGCAATTTAAGGGCGTTCTACAGGGCGTGAAAAAACATCACGCAAAGGTGATGATTCAATGCATTTTCAATCTTACACCAAGAACTGAAGGTGCATTTTAGATATTAATGTTGTAAATAGTAGTGTTTGACAAACCTTGACGACAAAGACCACCTTGATGTACTCCAAATTGCATCTTAGATATTAATGTTGTAAATGGTGTCCATCGAGTATAGCTATTTTCATTCGTCCGCCATGAACATGAGGGTTTGCATTACATCAAAGTGCACCTTTGCATGATGTTTGTTCCCGCAAAGTAGAACCCCCATTACGTAGAACACACCTTAGTATGTATACCCTTTGTTTGTGGAATATAATGGCCGTGTTCGGTAGAGTTTTTGCATACTCATTAGTCATTACCCATGCAAAAACGGTGTATGTCAAAAAAAATTGTAGTCTGTGCAGTATAAAATTTTACAGCGCATGTATCAAAAACGCTACCGAACACGGCCACTTCACTCTATATAATGAAGGCTGTACACTCTCGCCCAGACACACCGAGAGCTCTAGGGCGAGTCTCCTGGGAAGACTTTTGCAAGCTTCTAACAGGCGAGACAAGACTGTCGCTGTACACTGTCGCACTCGGGCAGCCTCGCTGTATCTCAGCGAGAATGTACAGCCTCTATTACGTTGCACTTTTGACATCTGACGTGATTTTTACATGCACAATGAAGTATTTGCGCGATAGAAAAAGTGAAACGAACACAACTTTTGATAGAGGATATAAAGCTCTCGCGTTGCCAAGACTCAAGAGCTTTAGAGCGAGAAACTGGTGACGAGACTCGTAAGCGGCTGACAGGCGAGAGCCGAGACCAGACGAATTCTCGCGGCTTGCCCGAGAGCTCACGGAGAGTGTGCAGCCAGCATTATGGTTCCAGATTTGACATTTGTTCTATTTCAATTTCCAAAAGAATAATTGTAAACATCGACTTTGTAATATTGTGTAATCGTGCTTTATTTGTTCAGAATATTTATGTTGGGCATTTTTTATACGTAAAAACACTAATAGATCTTTGCTTTCGTGTGATTTTTTTTTATAGTTTTCAGATAAATTATGTCCAAAAAGTCAGCTGACGCATATAAACAAAGGGAATGTCATTTCTAAAAAAATAAGGATTTTGAGTGCCTTTAATTATTTACTATTATATATTTTAACACCATGGACGACGAAGATATTCCAATAGTAGCACCTAGCATTAGCGACATAGATCAAAGTCTTCTCTTACAATTTAGTTGTATGAATACTACTGATAGAGATGAGCTCGTAAGCCAAATGCAAAGACTGCTAGGACCTAGTTTAAACCATAACACTGCAAGTTTTTTCTTAGATATGAGTAATTGGTAAATATTTTGTTAAATGATTGTTGACAACATCACAATTTCAATGATAATTAACTACCAAATGTTACATTTTCAGGAATTTGCAAGCTGCAATCTGTTGTTATCTAGATTATAGTATACCACCTAAACTTCCCTCTATGTCACTGAAAGCTGCTCAAAGCCCGGAATCAGCAGTAGGTCCACTAACATGGTAAGAATTAAATTTCCTTTTAAATCAGACTTACATTGTTACCAGACATTTAAATATATATGATATTTAAATAAAAAAAATTGCATTACAGTTTTCAACAGCATTGGAGTATAGCCAATACAGGGACTGAAGCTTGGCCTGGGAGTTGTAGGATAGTACAAACTGGAGGGGAGTCATTTGATGCAACTCCTGTATATGTACCTCCACTACCACCAGGGCATACAACTAATGTAACAATTAATCTTCGGTCACCTGGTGCACCTGGCACCCATAGAGGCTTCTTTCATTTAGTGACAGACAAAGGGGAACAAATTGGAGGTACAAATACTCAAATAAAGCTTTGTTATGATTATTCTATACAAGTACAAATTTACCTTCCAATACAAAGGAGGTTTCTTAATTTGCCTAGGTACTTAAGATGTGTTGATGGAGAAATTTTTATTATGACACACTGTGATTGCAAGTTACTATTAGTGCAAATAGAATAGAAAAACCTACCTATTTGCATAAAACTGTAATATGTTAAATCTAATGATGAACCTATGACATTAAAAAAAACAACATTATGATTTGTATATTTTAGATCCACTTTGGGTAGAAGTAAATGTGGAGTCAGAGGAAACTATGGCCTTAGCTCAGCAACTTGCTGCTCTGCCTGTACCCAGCAGCCCCTTGGAAGATTCAGTGTCCCAAGTAAGCTTTTTCACATATTTTGTCTTTTTTGTTAAATGGAAATCCTCTGACTGCAAGCTAAGCATGACCACCTTAACAGGATACATAGGTGGCAGATTCGGAAAAGAAATTTGTTAGTTTGTGCCAAACACCTGTTAGTTTTATTATTAGTTTATTCTAATAGCTCTAGACTATGCTTACATGGAATTTGAAAATCGCGTTAAAAAAGTTCTGAGAATGAAGTATGTAGTGATAATGTGAATTTTTATTTCAGATGCCGTCACAAGATGATCAGATGTGTTGACATTTTGTAAGATTCATAATGATTACATACAGCCATAGGTTTCTGTTTTTTTTTTAAACAAGCCTGGATTAAGGTTTTTGTTTATTTCGAAATAAATATTCAATACCTCTTGATTTGGTAATAAATGAAAAAACCTCATTAACCAGGCAGTACACAATTAATTGAAAAACTTTTTTCACTTTATGCACTACAGTTGAGACCACTAGAACCAAAATACCATAAACTACATTTTTTGTACATAAGTTGACCATTTGACATAATAACAAATTTTCTTTTAAGCAACTTTTGCTACTAAGCAGTTTCATTAAAAATGTAGTTTGGGCCAACTATGGTTCTGGTGGCCTGAATTCTTTTAAATCTCGAAAAGTTTTTAGTGTGCAAAACATTTTTTATGTATATTAATTTTGTAATGATTTTTTTACTATAATAGATTCAGCAAAACATAAGAAATTGTTTTAGGAATTTATTGTATGTTTTTAAATATTTTCATTTTTAACCATATTTTTACAAATACTGTAAAAAGAAAGTTGTAAAAAAATAAGATTTAACAGATCAATAGCAAATGAAGGCTTTGCTATTATTTCTTATTTATCAAAAAAGGTTACAATTTTAAAATTGACAAGGGTACCTATTAAGTTATGGTCGAGGTGTGACAGCACATAAGCAGTTTGTAAGTAGAACTGTTGCATGGAGCCTATACATCCATTAAACGCCGCTGATTCTTGTGGTTAAACCACATATGATCTATTAACCACTGTGTAACTAATTTGCCAGATGTCAGTGTGATAAAAGGAAAAGCATATTTTGTGTATTTTGGACATAATAATACTGAGTTGTAATAAAATCGAATACTGAGATGCATCTCAATCATATTAACAATATTATATTTTTGTTATGGGACAGTAGCCTGGGTTTTTCTGCAAGACACTTTAGCTTAAACTAAATAAAAGGCCTTTCTCTAATACATCTCTTGGTACAGTGTACAAATATGGTATAAGGGTAGAATTATAACTGAATAATATTGGTAAAAATAAAACTGTTAAATATTGTTAAAATATGAGATGTATAGAAAAATATTTTCTTTACATTTATATTAGCAACACTTTTACATCATATTTGCCATGATGATGAGGAAATATTGTAATGAATTTATTTACTTATAATAAAGTTTTATATGATTTTTGTTTTTTCATCAGATTCTGATAAATATTTTTGTCTTTGAATCATACTAATGACGGCGGAAGTTGTTGCTGTCTGTGTCTCACACTTAATTTCTTTCTGTATAGCATAATTTATATTAAAACATGTATTATTATACAACCACAACTTTACTATTTTTAAAGTATTCAGCCAAAAACCACATCTTTTTGTACAGATAAAACTTGTCAGCTTTTTAGCCTTACACTGCCATTTCCATTTCAATTTTTGGATGAGGATCATAGTTTTCAATTATGAAATCCTCAAATTTAAAGTCATCGATTGATTCTATTTTACGGGCAAATTTGAGAGTCGGGAAAGGCCGAGGTTCCCTTGTTAGCTGTTGTTTCAATGGTTCTATATGGTTTGTGTAAACATGAGTGTCACCTGTAGTGTGGATGAATTCACCAGGCTAGAACGAAAAAAGTTTAAGTTAATGCTTTTCTGATGTATAAATGCAATTGTCAGTGTTCAAACTTAAATTTAAATAATATATTTTAATTTTTTTACTTCCTAGTCCATACTGAAAGTAAACTATTCAATTAAACCTACCTTCAAATTTGTTACATGTGCAATCATATGTGTAAGCAGGGAGTAACTTGCAATATTGAATGGTACACCTAAACCCATATCTGCACTCCTTTGATACATAAGACAGGAAAGCTCCCCATTAGATACATAGAACTGCACAAGACAGTGACACGGGGGCAAAGCCATTTTCGGTAAGTCTGGTGGATTCCATGAACACATAAGCATCCTTCGATCTTCTGGGTTATTTCTGAAACAAATTTAATTTAAATACATAATTACTGAATAAGACTTCAGCTTAAGTTATGTTTTGAGGACTTGTACTCACTTTATAGTATTTATAACATTCTGCAATTGATCTATTCCTTGTCCTGCATAGTTGGTTTTTTCATCTCTATAGTCTGCACCGCAGTGTCTCCATTGAAAACCATAAATTGGGCCCAGATCCCCTAGAAAAATTTACATATACATACCTAAATTTAAATTATACCGATGATATTATATCTGATGATTATCTACAGATTTTAAGCATATTATTTAGTGTTCCTTAAGTTTTAAAGAATCCATAACTCACACATAAAAACACACCTACCTTCTGATCTATCAGTAAAACCCAGGTTGTCTAAAAATGCTCTAGATCCATTTGCATCCCAGATATGAACTTTTTTACTAGCAAGAGCTTTGCCATCTGTAGACCCAGATATTATCCAAAGTAGTTCTTCTATAACGCCCCTAGTAAAAACTCTCTTTGTGGTCAATAATGGCAAAATATTATCTCTTAAAGAGTATCTCTGCATAGCCCCGAATATAGATATGGTTCCAACACCCGTTCTATCCCCTTTTTTGTTACCTAAAATATAATAATTAATATTTAATAAATGAAAAGACGAAACTTAAGGAAACAAGGTTAGTTATTGTCTATTACCTGTTTCGATTATTTGTTTTACCAAGTTCAAATATTGATATTCTTCATGTTTCGTAGTGATACCATTTGTTAAAGCCATATTAATAAGATTTTAATGCGTATCTTAGTTTTTCTATTAACAAGGTTAAATGAATTCATATAAAATGGCGCAAAAATTTTCTTGAAATTAGAAAACTTTTGGCGCCAATCGAAACATGAAGGTCAGTGTCAAAATTCTTCATCTTCTTATGCTTATAAATAAACAATGTATTTTGCAATTCCAATGTCGATAGAAAAAAATAAACTTTACACAGACACTATGATTTAAAGATATAAGTGGAAAAAGCGGATAACTAACATTTTAAAAGCTGCCTGATTTGCGCGTAAATAGATGCTTTACGACTGGAAAAATGATTTTAAATTAAAATAATGTGGATTTGGTGTACAGCTACATAGGCAAGGTAAATAACGAAATCGCTAGATTAAAACATTTATCAACATTTCGTAGGAAAAAAATTAGTATTTACTCAAAGGCTGTAAACTGTAAGTTATTTGCTTCTTCCGCGCTTATGTCTTCATTTTAGAAAGTATCTGCCGTTGTTTTATATTATTTCTAACAAAAAAAATGGAAATCACAGTAAATATAAGAGAAAATATAGTTAAAACAATTCACAAAAACCTCGTCACAATAACTTATTTTATGGCTTTCATTGCGTGGATATAAAAATATTTTGTTGCCATTAGCAACCCAATGACAAATTATAAACAAAACTTAATTTGCTAATTATTTGCATTCGTTTAAAAATAATAAATGAGATTTTTCTTTAGTCTACAATTGGTTATGTTATAATTCTCAAAATGCCGATATTCATAAACATTTCACTGCTATAACTGAGTTAGCTATGCACATAGTTTAAAAAAAGGATGCCAATATTACAAGCACCAACTGTAGAACTTGGTTCGGGGCCTCAGACACCCAGCATAATATCGCCTTCACCATCTGAAATATCAAGTGCAAGTTCTCCAGAACCACAGAACGTTCAGGCTACTCCATTATTCAGGTATAATATCATACATCTACGGTTCTTAGACCCTAAAAGCTAGCGCGTTACTTAGAAATGAAGATATTTGCTTTTCTAATTAGCCCTTTACTTATAAGTGTGCGCCTATCTATGAGAATCGAAGTCAATTCTTCTGTGAGTTTAACAGCGTGAGGGATAAGCGTGGTGGCCAAAGAAAGATCTTCCGACCGAGAGAGGTGTTATACTCGGTCAGGCCGAAGCCCACGTGATACATTTCAGCTGTCGTATATATACTGCCGTGTTTCGAAAACTTCGATAGCGCTATGCAGGATTATTACGCTTAATGTGGGTACCGCCACAAGCGCACTAATAGAACGAATCGGACGAGTCGGCGTGGGTAAACTGAAAAACTATCGGTCGCCATTAATCCATGCGGTTGACAGCCAGGCATCTAAATAATAATAGTACATTGAGGTGTGCAAACTGTTAATAGGGGCTGTAAGTCGCGTCCTTAAGTATTGTCAGATAGTTTTGTTTTCAGCTTAAGTGTGCGAGGTTCCATGAGATTTCATAAATCGACTTCTAATGGCGGCTGTACACTTTCGCCGAGGCTCTCGCAAGGCTGCCTAGTGAGACGAGGCTAGTGCACCCATTTACACTCTCGCACTCGGGCTGTGTCACGGCCAGAGTGTACATCCGCCATTAAATTCGTTTCCTTCGCCTTGTTCGGCTCGTTCTGTAAGGCATTGAGTCAGTGATGGACGTAAGTCGACTGCCGAATTAGTGCAATTGGTTATAGATGTCTATTTTAGGATCGCGTCCGGGATCTACTAGTACAAAGCGTGACACTAGATTTAGAGGTTGTGATTCGTTTCCCGCGTTGGAAACATCTTATTTCCAAGTTTGGTCATAATTGTCCTGACTAAACTGCAGGCTGATCACCTGATTGTCTGCCAAGTAAGATGATCCATGCGTTAGATGGGCGTGTAAAAAGTCGGTCCTGCGGTCCTTATGTCGGTCCTGATGTCTCACCAGTCGTGTCAGTCGTTCGTCCCACTGGGTTAATGAGAGAAAAGGAAGAAAGAATGTTCTTGTGTACTGCGCACACACTTAGGCACTATAAAATTACGCCTGCGTAACAGGCTGGGTTTTAATAAAACCAAATGAAATTATTATTTTACATTGTCAGGGCATTGACAATTCGCCCACCTGACCCTGAACAGCCGGCGGGGCAAGAGGAATTGGAGCGCCGTCTACCCGGCTACAGACGCATCGTCATCCCCAGGGAGTTAACGTTGATCGAACTGTTGGTATGTCTTCAGTCGTCCTCACAATTTCAGCCGTTCCTTATGCGGTGCGTTTAATCGTTTCCGCAACATGCTATAAGCATTGTGGAGACGTGCCAAGCACCGATTTGCGATAGACATTAAGGCCCGTAATTATTAGTCAGCGCTTAATACCAAGAGCGCGATGAAAAAATGTTAAAATGCTGTTTTCATTTATTTAACATTTTGATCATGCTTTTGCACTTAGCGCTAACTATTAATACGAGTCAAATATTAATTTATCATGCCTAAACTCGTGCTCGTTTACCAACATGCTCTTTATTTCAAGTCTTATGTCCATTAGAAACAATCCAGTGGCGTAGAAACCGATGAGGAGGTCCTCAGGCTACGCGAGGCAAGGCTGCGCGTGGTAGCAGAACGAGTTGGCTTGCGTCGCCTACACGTATTAGCACCTTATTTGCGTACCCTGGACCTGGATGGGAGTGCTATATCGTCGCTGCGAGATCTGGGCATTGGTCTGGTCCATCTTAAGGTCAGTAATTAAAAACTTAAGAATTCTTCCGTCTTCGACTTGAAACTATTTTTAACGCAGGATTCAAAAATATATTACCTATCTTCTTTAGTCTCCAAGTTTGTGTGTACTTTCATTTCTCTTAGGGTCTGAGCCAGGCTTGGACTTTTAAATTAGCCGTATGGGTCTTGGTCTATGGACGGCATCCATTCTAGGGAACGGCAGACATCCTAGATATAGACATATATAGATATAGACATCCTAGGGGCGGCAGAGTCTCATATAACCTCCTATAATTCGTCACTGTTTTGGTCCCTAATAAAGTCCCTGTTTTTGAGAGTCTTCGTGATATTTTTAGATGTTAAGCGTGAACCGCTGTGGTCTCACGTCTTTGGATGGTGTCTGGGGGTTGGGGAAACTGAGAGAGCTACGCGCAGCCGGCAATCGGCTTCGCGACCTTCATGCTTTGGCGGCGTTACAGAAGTTACACACCCTCGATCTGTCTAAGTAAGTTGTCAGTACATTGGAGTTATTTTTAAGTAAAAGCTTCAGACCATTATTAAAAAATGTAGGCACGGGATTTGACGTAAAGAATAGTTAGCGCCATACCCTGGGGCCTGGCCCCTTTTTAAAACATCCCCTCAAGCGTTTTGACTAGAAAGTCATGGGCCGGCTCGACCGGAGTGATACCACGGCCTTACAGAAAACTGACGTGAAACGGCGTTGTGCTGAGTTTCGTTCAGTTAGTGAGTTTACCGGTGGCCCAACTTCCCTAATCCCGCTATCCCTATTCTCATTCCCTATTCCCTAATAAAGGCCGGCAACGCACTTGCGACTCTTCGGATGTCACGAGTGTCCATTGGCGACATGCTTTCCATCAGGTAACCCGTCTGCTCGCTTACCTCCTAAATATCATAAAAAAAGTCATTTTAAGATTGGTACTGTATTAGTTTGAACTTGAAACTGAAAGTTCTAAATTGCAATCCGTGTGTAAGTTGGCTTTTATCAATCAAGTAAATAATTTTCTACCACTTTCAGTAATCCGATAGAAGAATCTAATCATATATGGACACTGGGAGTATGCGGAGCGCTCAGGCGACTTACACTGCTTGGTACTCCCGTAGCCGACACCCTCAACTATCGCTCGTCCGTTGCTACGACTCTGCCGATGTTGGCGTATCTCGACGATCTACCGATCAATGTTGGACATGAAGGTACGTGAACGAATTTTTACGTGTTTACTGTCTAGAATCTAGATGATGTAACAAGGTTCCGTAGCACCAAAATTAGTTTTGCGCGTGGGAATTGCAAAATTTTGAAATTCAAATTTATTATAGCGTTGTTAGACCTATTAGTCATAGAATTGTGGTTATCATACACGGAACTGCGGGATACCTCAGTGCGGGATTGCAATCTTTATTCCTAGATATAGGTTTTGATTGAAACTGAGATATGTACATGTGCGTTATATTTCAGACATAACCTTCGCTGACATTCAATGTGCACTGTCGTCAGCTTCGGAGGATGAAGATGATAACTTGCCAACGCCAGAACCACAGCCGGGGACATCTAAAATGCAGGACTCGGTATCAAGTGATTTATACAGATACTAGTTGACCCCGCAGACGTTGTCCTGCCGAGCTATTTTGTGAATCTAAACCATTCTCAGATCCCCTTGAATACACACAAAAAATTTCATGAAAATCGGTGTAGCCGTTTAAGAGAAGTTCAGTGACATACACAGTACACACTCACAGAAGAATTATATATATTAAGATTCCCTACGTCCTACTAATAATCATTTATCATTGAAGACATAAGTGGAAGAAGCGGAGGACTAACAATTTAAAAACTGCTGGTTTTTTGCTTAAATGAAGTTTTCTGGACTAAGCCCCTTTTGACTTAAGCTTAACAACTAGTACATACACTATCTGTGGCTTTGGCCATCAACATAAAAAAATATTAGGATCTACAAGACACCCACAACTCCGTTGCGCCAAAATTTGTTTTTCTCGCGGGAACCATACATTTTCCCGACATAAAAAGTATTCATCAGATTATTGTGGGGTGCTCACGGTCCACCCCCTCCGCCCTTACGCCTATGCTTACATTCCCTTATAGGTTCCTCAAGGGCAGGCTCGTCAACGACCTAGCACCACCGACTGTGTCGGTCGCCGGCCCGCGCCGTCGCCGCAGCGCGTTCGCCCCAGCAGCGCCCAGGAACGATCAACTTTTCAGACTACCAAGCTGCAGATACTGAGCACTCTTATGGGTAGACTATTTTGTGTAAATTTCAAGTGCCTACCAGTCATTATTGATATCAAGAAATAGCAAAAAAATCACGTTAGTTTTATGAGAGCCCGTCTTATTTATTGAATTTTACCATTTCGGTACGGAACTCTAAAAAAATCAAAATGGCGGATTTTGAAGTCAAAATGTGAGGTGGGTTGCCCGATCAAATAGGTTAAGTAAGGTATCAAAATGAAGAGCTTTAAATAGCCATTTTAGGAATATGCATAAGAGGGAACGATTACTGTAGTCGGGTTTTTGTTTTTGGACATTTAGTTTGTTATTAACAGGCTTTTATTTGAGATCGTGTATGTTATTATGTTACGGTGTAATGGAATTAAAAGGAACCAATTTTTTTGCTGTGGGAAAGCCATGCTTCGGCACGAATGGGCCGGCTTGAACGGAGTGACACTACGACCTCACAGAAAACTGGCGTGAAACGGCATTGCGCTGTGTTTCGCTCAGTGAGTGAGTTTACCGGTGGCGCAACAAAGGCCGGAAACGCACTTGCGACTCGTCGATGATGGATGTCGCGAGTGTCCAGGGCCGGGTCCTCGAGTCAGGACGTGCTTAGCTAAAATGTGTTCGCCAGTTTGGATAACGAAGTTAGATTGCTCTTGAACTCATCGCTTATCAAGGCGCTTGCGATGCGCTAAGTCAAATTCCATACATCTTTGACACCTAACTTCGTTAAAACAAACCAGTGAATGATAAAGCCAGTGGCGTAGCTGCCTTGGGTGACACCTGGTGCGGAAGCTGGTACAATGTCACCAGTGGCGTAACTATACCATTCGAGGCCCGTGGCAAATTCGTTTTCGTTCCACTATGTCAATCCAATACAAAAACACGTCAAGCGATTGTTGTTAAAAAAATAATCGCTTGTAATATTGTCCTGGGGGGGGCTGATCGGGGGCCCCTTCCGGCTGGGGGCCCGTCGCATTCTGCCGGCTTGCCACCTTGTAGTTACGCCACTGAGTGTCACCCCTCCATAAAAATGGTGTCACCATTACCTCATTTACACCATTTTCCCTACAGACGAGGAGTGGGAAGGTGCCGGCAGTAAATTGACATCCGAGAGCCCCTTGTGTGGGAACTTGGCTCGTGCCTTGCGGAGAAACAAAAGTACTTCGTGTAAGTATCTAGGTGCTTCAAAATTGAGTTTAATGACCTTTATTTGTGCTTACTCGTAATTTTTGTATCGGTAATTGCTCATAAATATACACAGCACATTATACACAACCACGGCGGCCGCAAACGTACGCTTTCCGTATTAGGTTTCCCAATGCGGGATTCCGTAATCGGACACGCGAACGCTTTGAATCAATAAAAAATCATTTGCTAGCGCCCACGTTCACTTTTTTTTCCGCACGGAAACGAATTCCGTATACCGTAAAATCTATATAGGATTTTCGAACGCGGATAACGAATTCGAAAACCTAATACGGAAACGTGCGTCTGTGGACGGCCTTCTGCGAGTGACAAAGCGTGTTTATACTTTATGTTTCCTTAGAAACCTTTTACGACAGTCATTGTGACATGCAGATTTCCCTTCTCTTTGGCGACATGTTGTTAGTGTCAATATTTGGGCTCGCATGTTACATTGTTGTTGCTAGTTAAGCGTTGCTGAATATTTTCCGAGAAAGTCTTGGATTAAAGGTCAACGGACCTATAAGTATCAGCATTTATCAATACATAAGTACTTATGAAAGTATGTACTAAGAAGAATGTTATTACATAAGATACTCATTATTATAATTGGATTGATGGATTGGAAGTTTTGTTATACCAAAGTATTACAAAATGTCGGCTTTTCTTACTATTATAAATCAAGTTTTAGAATCTTTACCTTCTTGCAGATTATTGTACTTTTCGTTAAATAATTAAAATGATAGTGTTCCTTTCTTGTATTATGCCCAGTGGATATTAATAGGAGGTTCTTTCCGTTTCACTTCCAGCGGAATCGGAGCTGGAAATAATAGAGAGACAGTTGGAGGAGGCGGGACGTGCGCTGGCGAGCGAGATACCGCGTGTGCCTGATGCGCACGAGTGGACCAAGTTCAGGGAGCAAACAGGGTTAGTGTCTGGAAGCTGAATGTTGCCGGATATTCTGTGGCGTAGCAAAGAGAGTTTTCGGGGTGACATCCGCCTGCTGGGCGATAAATCATCTTTACTATATCGAGAATTAATCAATAAAAAAATTAATCGCTGTAAACACATTTTTACGGATATTTCCCTATTAGTCACTCCTATTAGCTCTAATATGTCATAATTTGGGGAATCTCCCAAAAACGCTACCGACACTCCAGTATCTGTCCCGGGTGTCACCTAAGATAGCAACTCGAATGCGGATATTTCAGGCTGGGCCATAGATATAATGGCAGATGGTGAAACCACGTTATTAAGTTGGATTATGTCAAGTAATAGAGAGATTGATATAACGAAATATTATTAATCATAATCATAATCATGCTTTATTTGGTAAAAATATGGTTATAATACAGGTGTTGCATTTTATAAAATAGTGCGCATATTTTGCCGTAATTAACGACGTCCAAATGTTCTTAATTTAGTTAAATACAATATTATACTATAATTGCTTAATTACTATGATATTATTGTGCAACATTTCTATATGATTTATTTAATATACATTGTTTAGCTTCTCCACAAATTATAAGATAGAACAATTCAGTAGTCATATTAATTAAAAACCTAATAATTATAATGTCATACGGGTAATATTTTGCATTAATTAGAATAAATAGCTGTGATACAATTATTAAGAAAAAAAATATATAACCAATTTTTTTTATCTCCTGAAACGTAGCCATTTTTAAGATACGAGGTTGAGGCAGTAAGGCCTCGACATTATGCATTCGCTCAAGATTGGTGGTACGGTTCATTAACCTTCCGTCAAAAAAAATTTACATTTCCATACAAAACGCGATTGTAAACAAGGTGATGTGTTTTCACTTTATTGTTGACAATCACGATTTGTAAAGAAATTTGACAGAGGGTTAATGAACCATGCTGTAATTCTTGAGCAAAAAGAATAGTTATCCGTATCTTTAAATTGCGGGAAACTTTAAATTTTAATCAATTGTAAATTATTAAATATCATTCGAAAAGCCTACGTATCATATCTACCCTCGTTCAGATTTCCTAAAGGACTTAAAAGATATGTGTCTTTCAGAATCGACATCGACATAGATTTTAACGTTCGACCCGAAAGCCTGGATGCGGAGTTGGCCATAGCGCGCTTGGAGCAGATCGAAAGGGAGACTGCGGGGAGGGGAGATAGAAATGAGATTACCGTTCCTGTGCCGATGTCAAACCCTTATTCCTTATTCACGACAGCTATGAACGAGTTCCAAGTTTGGACGCAGGTTAACTTGGATACGAAACCTAACAGCGACGATGAGCTATTCCATGTGACGTCATATGCCAGTGACGATGATGATTATTGTGATGAAATGTGATGATGAAGAAAACATGGTGATATCAACCTAACTCTACCTCTGAAATATTTATAAATAAAATTTAGTTATATGGTAATAAAATGTTAATACGTTTAAAATGTTAATCTTGCTGAAAAAAAAAGGTTAAAAATATATTTTGCGTCATGAATAATATCAAATATAATTAAATAATAGTATTAACATAGCATTTTTGAAATGTTCCTAACAACATTTTAAGCAACTCATTGCAATCTTTTACCTAATGCTAATGTCATATATCCTCAACTTCCCTAGATATATACATCAATTGATAATTAAAATAATCTTTCTTGTCACTCGGATATCCGTCATTATACGGTACATCACTAATTTATCTACAGTACGCTTGGGACGCGAGGGACTTGTGTTACAGTGAAAAACTTTATATTCGAATAAAATATCGAGTATGAACTTTTTACGAGCGAAACACAGTTTATCTCAGCGCTTTACACTCGAAATATTTCATCATTTTCACGAAATATTTCCAGTCCTCTCCTGAGAATTGCCCCCTGGTTCGAACCCCGGTGGAGGCGTGTACCAATGAGACATTTTCCGATCATACGGATACTCATTGCTGTGGGAGTCATGCTTCGGCACGAATGGGCCGGCTCGACCGGAGTGATACCACGGCCTTACAAAAAACTGGCGTGAAACGGCGTTGTGCTGTGTTTCGTTCAGTGAGTTTACCGGTGGCCCAATTTCCCTCATCCCCTCTATCCCTATTCCCTCATAAAGGCCAGCAACGCACTTGCGACTCTTCGGATCTCGCGAGTGTCCATGGGCGAACGCAGTTGCTTTCCATCAGGTAATCCGTCTGCTCACTTGCCCCTAAATATCATTTAAAAAAATTCGAAACCGCGACCCTCGGCTTAAGCTAACAATGCGCTTACCAACTGAGCCACAGAGGTCGTTTATAATATTAATGTATGAATTTTATAAAGCTATTAATAATTCATAAGTCACGTTGTGTGACGATATAAAACTTAATTGATATGATCTGAAGGCACGGCAGTGACATCGCCAAGTCGAGCGCGTAGCATTTCGCATTTCGGATTTTCAGCCCCCTATTATAAAATTTGGCAAAAACCGTGACTATTTGACGATTTTTGTGGTAATTTTTAATATTGTACCTCATGAGCTGGAGGAAGCGAATCCCTTTAAAAACCGGTTCCGTACCATTAAAAAAATATAGATGTGTATTAACGAAAACTGTGCCAAAACTAACCTTCTTACAATAGCTTAAAATAAAAACCGATTTCCAAAGGAAAAAAAAATAAATATTTCTCTCTGTTAGTGTCTTATAAGGATTGGCCTAAGCATTAACATTAACCGTAATCAATCTTTATAAATCTGAAGTCGGTACCAGATTTTAAGTTTTTTTTCTTTACATTAAACTTACGCTCAAGGTAAGGTACCGACTTTTGACTTTTACTTCTAACGAATATTATTTATAATTTTAATTATAAACAAATGGCAATAAGAAACCTTTGTCGAGATTTAATTACTTTTTAGAGAGAAACAAGCAGCTCAATCGAGACTTGGCCTGTTTTTTTACAGAATGTCTTTGGTAGGATACAACTAT
>JAOTAV010014503.1:0-25475 GCA_026546445.1 Cyclargus thomasi | reverse complement strand
TGTGATTCTGTATATCTTTAGGCTCACTATCATAATAATTTGCATTCAATAAATTTTGTTTTACACGCATATTCCCTGTTGGAATACGAAGAAAGTGAACAAATTATATGTCAAAACTAACATTATTCGATATTAACATGTTACATTTTACTTAATCAGTACGTGTATCACTGAACTACTAAAAAAGTAAATAATCACAAAGTTTTGATGAATTATTTGGTGCGTGTTCTAAGGGACATAAAAAGAATGGAATGGAAGAAAAATAGTACTTTAATTTTAAACCATTATTTTCATAAAGAGTCGAGTCCGGTAGTGTGTAATGATATTTTTATGTTTCGGTTTTTCAGGTGCTTGTACTTGAGTGAAACTGTCAAAACAATTTGTATCTCAAGTACAAGGTATTTTAGGATTAAATATTAACTATCGTAGATCTCGAGCTTACATTACTAAAACTATAAATCAAAACTTGCACAATGTACGTATGGGGCTCGTGACAAGCGAGTGCCGAATTTGGAATATGTCAACCAAACATATTATTATATCTCGTAAGCTATGCCAGCTGAATATATTGTAGTGATGTGTATTTGTAGTGACGACGATAAAAAATTGTGTAGTGGTAAAGTCCCTAGCTTTCTGTTGCTGGCAAAGGTATGTTTTATTGTATTTAATTTTAATGCAAATTAGCCCAATCAAATAATGTTCGAAATGGGTTAATTTGTGATGATTGATAGTTTTTAGGGTTCCGTACACAAAGGGTAAAAACGGGGGTCCTTTGGGTACTTTGTTACTTTAGGGTTAATTGGGTTAATTACCAAGACTTCGATGTCTGTCTGTCTCCAGGCTGTATCTCAAGAACAGTAATAACTAGAGAGCTGCAATTTTCACAGAATATATGTTTATGTTGCCGCTGTAACAACAAATACTAAAACCAAAATAAATTGAATCAATAAGGAAGGCTCTTATATAACAAACAAACAACTAAGTGATTATTTTGCTATTTTTTGCTCTATATCAATAATGGAAACTAGCAAGAACTTGAAATTTACACAAAAAACAAATTGTGCTTATTTAAACTTTATTTATCAGTAATAAAATTTAAACAAAATCAATAATTAAGGTGGGCTCTCATACAAAAAACACATGTTTGCTCTAATATAGTACGGAACCCTTCGTGCGCGAGTCCAACGCGCAGCCGATTTTTTTATGACCTTAGCTACTCACTAATCTAATATCGCATTTATAACATCACAACCTAAGCTCGAGGTCATAAGACCTAGCATAAGAAACTGTGTTTTATTGACATTATAGCCACGGCAGTGCCCTCTGCTTTCAAGTGTTTACGAAAAGTGAAACCTATAGCCTTCCTCAGAAAGTGATATTTTTGATTGTTTATTTATCTGGCATATCAACAATATAAGCTTAGATTAACAATTAACATTTAGGTCCCGGTACATCATCATCAAATGAAAGACTTGCACTGTTGTGAGAAATAATGTTTTATTTCTCAAACACAATACAACATTTGATACTACAACATTTAAATTTAATTAAAACAATGTCAATAATAATTATAATTTCGAAAATATTATATTATTAAAATTAAATACAATTCGTCGACGCCTGTAACTTTGTTTGAGCCAAAATTAGGGATAAAAGTCCTTCCCAAGGACTCAGAGTATCTCTATACCAAATTTCAACAAAATCTGTAAAGTGGCTTAGGTGTGAAGAGGTAACAGACGGACAGAATCACTTTCGCAATTATATAATTAAAATACAAGTAAAGAATTAGTGCCACATCATCCGCTTTTAACGATTAAAATATCGAGTGTATCACTTCACTATTCATAACTACTTAACATTCAGGGTTTGCGGCGGGAAACGACTAATCCGGTGATATATCGACCTCACCTCCCCTATCCGAGATCTGCGAAAAAGTGCTCCTTTATTACGCCACTTGGATCCCCAACATCCCCTACAACCCCATAAAGCCTTAAGATCAGCACCTCTACTGAAATTTCATAATTCGAAAAGTGAAAAATGGTTTACGCAGCACTCGGTGTCCGTTGTGAAATTTTGTTTTTATGATGAAAATTTTATTAAAACTTCTGGTTTGTGGAATTTTGGAAAAGTATCTTAGATTCGTTTAACTTGTAATACTAAAATTATAATATTGATGCTTATTTTCAGTGGATACATATTTAATTTACTCGGAAACAACCACTGAAATGATCATGAAATTTTTTCTTTTTCTGATTTCTTCTGATTTATTTTTTGTGGGTCCTAAGATAAGCTTTGGCATGTCTTTCGGGCTCCCTGAGATCATATCAAAAGTCGTGGTTGGATATCGCTGTCGATCCTGGTGACACAGGAGAAACAGTAGACTATGTTGTTGGCCAAAGCCTGTTAAAAAAATCTTCTTGGTAGGATGATTAATTTTATTTTAAAAGTAAACTTTTGGCGTTATCTTGCGGACGCTCTTAAAAGTTAGAAAAGTTATAGCAGTTTTCAGTCAGGAGTTATGAATTTTCTATGTTTAGTCAGTTACTACATCAGCTAAGTTTGGTAAAAAGTATGCAACCAAGTTAAAACTCGAGCATAGAGCAGAGACGTTTAAAGAGTAGGCAGAAGGTGCTATCAATAATATATTGTGGTGGTTATATTATTATACTAACTTTTGGAGCTTTTGGAGTTGTGGACATGTTAGAAATCGTATTAATGTTATCTCCTCTCCTCTCCCTCTTCAGTCGTTCTATATATGTTCACCGTTCGCTGGAACTTTGATAGCGCGATGCAGGATTGTTAAGCTTATTGTAGGTACCGCCACAACTGTTTAAAAATATTAATTATAAGCTTGTTAACTAACTAAAATAATGATCTATCAATACATGAAGTACATATTTCGTAGCCGCATCATTTAATCCCGTAAGAGGGGAACAAACTAAGCCGATTACAATATTCGAGTGAGGAGGAGCCCCGTCGACTTGTTAGCTCTAAGTTTGTCTTGTTATAACTCCACCAGACAAGGCCTTTTAGCTTTGACTTTGAATGCTATGTGTATTACACTGCAAAATATTGTTTGTAAGTTTCAGTACAGTTTTTAACTTAAAAGTTCGATTTATTTCGCTCTGTAAATAATCTGGCAGACAATGGTGGAATTGTAGTGATTTTGTGTCGATATTCAATTTTGAAATGACTTTGAAATAGACGCCTTTGCCCAAAAGTAGAACACTGTGGGCTGTTAATAATAATCATAATTTTGGAATAACCTTCTCCTTCCTATACCTTTAAGGCCCGTAGTTATAGTCAGCACTGAATACTAAAAGCATGATCAAACATTTTTAGAGTAATATAGAATAAAAATCAATTTACACATTAGAAGTGACAAAAACTGTGGCTCAGTTGGTAAGCGCGTTGGTAGCTTAAGCCGGGGGACACGGGTTCGAATGCCGCTGACGGAACAAAATTTTTTTAAAGTCTTGGATGTGTATCATATAATAAATATCTTAAATATTATGTGTATAGTATAAAAGTGTTAAATATATTTATGTTGTCTGGTACCTGTAACACAAGTCCCTTGGGTACATAGCACGGGGCCAGACTGACGTGGTTTGAAGCGTCCATAGATATTATTATTTATTTTTATAATAAATACAACTCTACCGAATGCATTAAAATAGATCACACAAATATACTGGGTTTATAGAGATATTCTGGAACTAACAAATTGTTTCTACTCTCTAGGGAAATTTAATTGTTTGCCATGCTTAATACGTGCCGGGTACAACTGTAGATTCTTGTGGGACACCCCACAAGTACTGACTAGTGTGTTCCCAGTTAATTCACCTCTGATATGACCTTTATTCCGACCATTTAAGTCCCATTATCTTCGAGGTAACAAAATCTTGAATGCTAGTTAACACCCAGACAGTCGAGTCCTTTTAATTGTTTATTCACTAAATTTAATTGTTTCATGTATTTCATATAATATATTTACTTTGATATAGTAGTAACTAATAGCTATCCATAAAAATGGTATTTTGGAGGACTTACATCATTTGGTGGAGTAATTACAATGCATGTTAGTCAAGATCTGTCAGTCTGTCTTAAAGAGTTATGTAGATCCGGCTTATGGTTGTAAATCAACTTTTCTGATTTTCTGAGTACTATCAACAAGTATATTCATTTTAATGTTGATGTGTGTATTATACTCGTAAGTAGAGAAATCACAATTATGGAAGTGATAGGTTTTAATTCTTGGTAGTTATTACCGTCACGTGCTAGGATATTTACAAAAATAAGGGCCTGTCACCGCTTACAAATAGTCTGTCCACAACTTTATTTGACAGATCTTGTATGGATAATCTCTCATAAAGTTGTGGATAGTTATCACTAAGCTGGCCCTTAGTGTTTCACTGCTTATTGATGGATGTCGATTTTTCTATCTACAACTTTTTTGACACTCCATACAACATGTATGGAGTATCTGCGAAATTCTAAAAACAATATTTTTATACCAGTTAAGATATACATTATGCATAGATTGAAAATTGTTTCTAAATTTTGTATTATGTCATAAAAAATACATGTAAAATTGTACCCACATTACAAAAGAACAACCCGTGTCAGGCCAACTCCTGGATAACGAGATCAGAGAAATTGTCACAACGTGATTAAATTCAGGCAGACAATTATGAAGGTTTAATCTAAAGTAAGGGTAAGGATCGAAAAACTTGGATTAGTCTGTGTTTAAAACAAAATTTAAAAAAAAAAATATTGTATTTGTAATATTATCAAGTGCGTGAAATGTTAATAAGCAGTTATTTTTTAACCACTTTAGTCAACGTTATGCTACTGGGCAGCTCCAGTACCATATGAATAGATAGTTTTTGTTTCTATTGGATATAATAACTGTATAGGTTTAGTATAATAATAGTTAAAGTTACACTAATTATGATAATTATAGAGTAGTCTGTCTTCACTCTAGGGAGTTCCCCTTTAATCTAGACCTAATTTCAAAACGACGGCGGAAGCTCTATATTGTGTATGAAATACTCTAGCTTAAAGAAAACGTAGACTTCATAAAATAATGGTTAAAGTAAAGTTACATCAATAATGTTGATTTTAATAAAATCAATAACACATAAATAAACTAACTACGGCGTAAATAACGAAATTTTTAATTGCCGCAACTCAATCACAAACAAAAAAAAACAAGCCACAGTTCGTTATCTACACAAACGGCAATTAACAGTTGCATATGTGGAATATTGATTATGCCCAAAGGGAGAGCAAATAATCCAAAAATAACGACCCAGCAATTAAATACAGCTTTGAGACAGACGCGCGGACATCAAAGCGCGTCTCATTACTAGATTGATGAATTCGGACAGGGTTATAAGTTAGTAATAAACGTTGTTACGAGTTTTTTGTCCCTTATAGCATAGACATTGTTTGTATGATTTCATCGGTATTTAATTATTGTTATAATATATAATGTATAACACAATATGTGATGGAAACAAAGATAATCAGCTGTATTATTATATTTTCGTGTAATTTTCATAAATATAGAGAAGTAGTAGTAGAAACAAGCCGGCCAGTGACACGAGTGAGCCCTTAAAAGTCACATTTTTTTGTCGCTTTCAGCGCTGCTTCCACTGTGATCTGTATGTGAGGGATGTATACACACCTTAAATAATTATTTTCACATAATTTTGTTACACACTGTCTATGGAAGTGAAGTGTCGTGTCGTATGGCGCTTTAGAGCGTTCTTACCTTATACTCCACATAACATCCGTACTTAATATCAAAAAGGGGAAACTGGGTCTGTTACTTTTTTTGTCCGACCAATCGCCTTGATTTTTTGGGCATAGACTTAATTGAAATTATGAAGAACTAGAAAAGCTTTTTGGTTTTGGAAAACAAGATATTTCTAAGAGAATTTTCACGTGAGCGAAGCTACGGACAACAGAATCACAATAACAAATAAACTTTTTGTACACAACAATAAAACTTAAATAGAAACAACAATTATTTATAAATCAGACATATACGAGTACACAAAGAACATAGTTTTTGTTTTTTTATGATATTTAGGGGGCAAGCGAGCAGGCGGGTTACCTGACGGAAATCAACTGCCGTCGCCCATGGACACTCGTAACATCCGAAGTGCTGCAAGTGCGTTGCCGTCCTTTATGAGGAAATAGGGAATGTAAAATAAAAATAGTACTCAATAAACCTTTTATCTATACTTATTTGTTATCAATTCGATTAAATTTTTTATCTTTTTACACCTCTAAGTAAACATACTTCTAGATGTTCCGGTGATAAGGCTTATCAGAGTGAATCACGCATTACAAATTTTATCGAAAGTGAGTAAATTCGGTCAGTTTTTTACAGTTCTACGTCGCATAAGTAGTGTTTAGTGTTTCCTATTTATTTTAAAAGTAAGTAATTATGAAACTAGCTTAGCGAGTGGTTCTATAATCACAGAAAAATAATAATGTTTTGGGTGCATGACCTTTTTACCAGACAAAATATAGTATCTCCGTTATTTGAACTAAGTTTTTGCATAAAATCAAGTCCGTTGGTTCTTTTTTAAGGCGAGAACAAATAAACAAACACACTTTCCCACTTATATTATTAGTTTAGATTAAGTAGAGACTGATTATTATGTGTGAATATATTTTACTGTTTTTTCAACAACATTTATTTAAAACCAACACTAGATATTAATACTATATAATCTGGAGTTTATATGGGGGTAAATGTGTCTGTTACATAGAATTAACGGTTGAAGTATCACCTCATCTTGTTCTATTTTCTACCGACACTATATAGATAAAAGTAACGAAATTTTTTCCACGCTTTTCCTGACGTGCAATAGTTTTTTTTTTCAGTCAAAAGTACCCTCTATTAGTCTCCATCCTATCAACTAAGTCTAGGCTAAAATTAGTTGTGTACAAAAGTGCAATGCGTTCTTCGTTGAGGCGTGAAGGTTAAATACATGCACTTTTTCATTTATAATATTAGTACGGATAGATACTTTATGCATATATTTGTTATTTCAGTAACTATGAACTCTCTAGCAGTGGGACCTAATGCTGCCAACATCAACTGTCCCTCGTGTGGGTCTAACATTGTCACCAGAGTGGAACTTGTCTCGACGCGGAAAACACACTTAGTGGCTATACTGTTATGCGCGTTCCTGTAAGTTTTTTTTTTTAGAAAAAAAAATAAATTTCAAGTTTTTTTCCCGAACCTGTATTGTTTCGTTTATCGCACGGGAATCGTACTCTTTTCCGGGTTCTGCATCGTATCCGTTCAAACGTATCCTATGTCCTTTTACAGAACTCAAAGTATCTCCAATACCAAATTTCAGCATTATTGGTTCAACGGTTTTTTCGTAAAGAGGATAAGGCGGACAGACACAATTTTTAAATATTTTATAACATTAAGTATGGATATAGATTTTTTATCAGTAACATTGTTTATCACTTCGAACCATCTTGAGTTAAATACATTCAAAACTAAACTCCATTTGGCGTAAGTTGGCACAAAATGTCAAAATTTATATGACATGACCTTGCCAAGTTTTGAACATGCAATAGAATCGGCGGGGCTAAACTAAGCTAAAAATGTACCTCGCGGAAGCAATAATTGCGCAATGATTGCTCTAAAATCTAATTCGTATTATGTAATCACAAAAGCGATTTAGCCACAATGGTGTCTTTTCCCTATTCTGTGCTTTTCCTATTTTGACAGAAATTAGTTCCGAATTTGAACGGTATCGATTGAACCGGAGTTTATCACTACTGCTGATTGTAGATCGCAATTTTAACATAATACTTCTGCCGTTTCATAATATTTATTTATAGTACCAAGAGCTAAAAATTATTACCAATCTTTCCAGATGCTTGCCCTGCGTGTGTATTCCCTACTGTACCAAGTCCTGTCGCAACTCCGACCACTACTGCCCTTCGTGTAACGCCTACATCGGGACTTACAGGAGATAACAAATATAGTCTAAGATTTTACTTTTTTTTATTATATTTCTTTTTATAAACTACTTAAATCAACTTATCAAATAAAAATCAAAAACGAAGGAATAGTAACGCCGTTTGACCTCCAAAACCGTCAATCGAGAACGAGATTATTGAAATCCCATAAAATTTCAACATTATGGCTAAAATCTAGGCTATAAATTTCATTTTCCAGGCTAGGCTAGGCTTTCACTATTTAGGCTATAAGTTTCATTTTTTAGCGACATTGCTCTATCTTCAATGTCATCGCCGTAATTAAAGGCGTATAGGAAAATGAAACCTGTAATCTAAGTCATAAAGTTGCATTTTATCATGCCGCAATGTCCTCGTTCCCGGTTGACGGTGTTGGGGTCAATCGGCCTTACTCCGCCAAAAACATGCTCCACGAGACTTCGAAAAATATTTTCAATCTTTATGTGGTATTAAGCGGTATCTGGCTAACATTTAATGACAGTTCGAAAGGATTTCAAAACGGCAATAGAATGTGAGTTACGTTTCTGTACTTTTTATTATCGTAGCGTGTAAAAACTGATATTATATAATAGTTTGGAAGCAAACTTGCTATTGAAAAGCAGCAGGCGTATTGTATTTACGTCTTATAAGTTATAGTCGGTATGTAAGTTTCAAGAGATTTAGCAACGAATATTGTATTAAAATACATTATTAAAATGCTTGAGTTTTATTTTAAATATTTAAATTGTCGCATCTACCAATTATTAAAAAAAAATGGTGAGCTTACATTTTTATTCTGAACTATATAAAAAAAGGATAAGGGCTCCTTATAGTTTCTACGGAAACACAGGTATGAATAATTTTAAAAAAGTACGTGACATAAATGAATAGATATTTATTGCGGCATATATTTGTTGCGGCACCCGCGGCGTGATCTGCCATATTCGCTATTTCAAGATAGGCCTGGATTCTAAGGATATATTCCTGTATATCTTATAACCATAATAAAAGAAAAAAAAACAATGTATGATTTATATAAAGTCACTTCCACATTATCGTTCATTATTAAAGTGGCAGAGGTGAATGAGTCGCTTTTTCATCTTTTCGAACGAGGCTCAATGAATATTGGCCATAAGAAATCACTTGAAAATTGCTCTCATAAAAAGGTCATAATAGCAATATTAAAAAGAAATTGCTCTACAACTCGTTTTAGTATATGTTTTGCGAAATTCATAACTATATACAAGAAAGACGACAAAAAAATTGCCGTTAGCAATATTGCAAAGTGACCTTTTTAGGTCTGACCTGCTTTAGTAGTAAATTCTAAATTATATTGGAGACACACTTATTACATACACAATAAAGTATTGCCCTCCTGCTAGTTGGACTGATGAACTAAACCTGCTAAATCATAAGCACTTACCGATAAGTAATCCCATACCTAACATCGACATCAGTATTTCACATCACTACGGCTGGTTACAGGGTAACCCTTCCCCCCGACCCGCAAACGTGCGATAGAGAGAGTTGCAGCTCGTATGTGATCGTTGGTATGTATGATCGTTGGTACTTTTTTTAACGAAAATCGCGTTTGGGGGCATAACGTTTTCTTAACTCTTATACTGTAATAAAACTACCAGTTATTGGTATCGATCTTTTTAGCAGAATATAATCTACGCCCGTATGTTTTGTTTTTTTTAGAAAATTAGCTTTATTTTTCAAAAACAAGCCATTTAAAATGAAAATATTTTAAACCTTTAAAAATCAGTTTTTGGATGGTCGTAACTTTCAAACTTATATAAATATTGAAAAAAGAAAAACATACAAGCCTAGCTTTCTATGAAGACAATAGCATAGTGAGAAATTATCAAAATCGGATAAGATGTACTAATTCACTGTTAATGCTAAACTTTGGAACTCACTGCTATGTCACATACGTGAGTGTAAAACACTTGCAATATTTAAAAGAAGACTACATCACTATTTAAGCCTATCATTACCCACGTTCATTAATAAACCCTTTTTTATATTTTATTTTAAATATTTGTATCTTATCTTAGTATATATATATATGTGTATGTATATTTTAATTTATATATATTTTAATATATTTTAGTTTATATATACGTATTTTTGGTTATTTAGTTTATATGTTTATTTTTCTATAAGTTTTGTTTTCCATACTATACTGTCGTGTGCACTTACTATTGATACCTCCTCTTCATAATTTCCTTTATAAGGTCTACTGGAAGAGATTCCATTGGAATAAGTAGTACCTTTGTACCAAATTGTGTTAATTTGAAGTCAATAAGTACATAAATTATTAAAAAAATAAATTAGATTTAGGAGTAGGAAAACGTTATGGCGTTTTGTATGGAGATGCGCGAGGTAGTCGTTTGTTGCTCGTTGCTCTAAACTTGTTTGTTGTAGAATTATGGGAATTAAGAACACCCAACTCTACTGCTAGGACGCGTAATAATCAGCACTTAATATAAATAAGCACGACGATAAAGAGACTTTTATGAATAAAAACAGCATCTCAAAATTTTTGATCGTGCTCTTAGTGCTGACTATTAATACGGGCCTAGGAGCAATATAGACTACTGGCCCGTCCACAAAATAGATGGGTCATATGACCCCATAGGAGATCTTTATGGGACGGGACGATGGAAGACCATATAACTATAAGATTTTGTTCTAAGATTTCACTTTTAAGCTGTCCAACTGGATGCTGGTGAGAAATCTAAAGGTATCATAAAGTACATTTTCGACATATATTTTCGTACGGCAAGTTAACCATCAATTTCTCCAAGAAAGCTCGCAGTATTATAAAAAATGGTATGCCAGATTATTTTTTTATTTCCTGACAATTTCCAGAGCAAATTTGGTCATTTGATTCTGTACGGCATCAGTTTCATAATGATTTAATACAGATTTATATCCATTATTTCGCAATACCGTACAAAAATATATGTCCAAAGTGTACTCTTCTGGCTATCTGAACTTTACATTTCTCACTAGCACCCAGTTGGACAGCTTAAAATCTTATTATTGTAACAAAATCTTATTGTTTTATGCTCTTCTATTGTCCTATAAAGGTCTCCTGCGGGGTCATATGACCCATCAATTTTGAGGATGGGCCAGCAGTCTATTACTCTCAAACATATACATATAACTCAAACAGATACATTCAAATATTTGGGCTCGACCGTATGCTACCATAATACTCTCCAACGTCGTTTCAGATTCGTTAGAGTTCCCTAGGTAAGTCAGAATTCGGTCCTGGCGTGCTTTGGTACTTTGTCCTTAAAATGTTTAAGCAGTGATGTCATTTTAGCATGTGTGCCATAAATTAGTTCGGATTTTGGGAATTAGACGCCAAGGACAAACGCGTATACGGCAGTCGACAGACGCCAGTTAACTAGTAAATATTATTTTCGCCTAATAGACTTCTTCGGTACCCTTTTGGCTAGTAGAATTGCCATATTACTAAGTCTTTGATGTCTGTCCATCTGTCTGTCACCAGCTTGTATTTAAGGAACTGCGATACATTTTTAACAATACAATAATGTATCAATCAGTATAACAACGCTCGCACAACAACACCTGGCCTTCAACGCAGTTGAGGTCATGCAAACGAATAGTTCTTGTTAGACGTCAAGATCTATTGGAATGGTTATTGGGTTCTGGATAAATAAGTAATTGTTAGATATTTAAAAGAAATAAATGTTTAATTATATATCGAATTGCATTATAAGTCTATAAGAATAGTTGTAAGAATTAATAATAAATAAATATACCTATTCCACAGTAGCGCAACATTATATTTTCTGTGTCCGCTTTTCGTGTGTTTGCTACTCTTTAGTCTAGTTAATATCTCAAGTCTGAACTGAAACCGAACTGAAGTAGCGTAGAGTTCAGTCCGCGCCGGGCGGCACTTGAGGCGGCAAAACTTCACAGAAAATAATAAATCGTTTTAAATATTTAACCATTTCATATTTCTAATAAAACCATAAATCGGAGCCGATAAAAAAAGCACAGAATATTTTGCTACTTACCTACTACGAATTCTAGGAATTCCTTACCTACTTGCACAATTCTTTTCGAAGAATCTAATCTTGTCGAAAAAATCCTTTATAATTAGATCACGTCCGCACTGCGATTTTCATAAGCGCGATTATTTTTTTGCAACTTAGCTGTAATGTAAGACATTGAAATTATATGAGAATTGAAAGGGAGAGAAAAATATCCGCGTGACTAAAAATCGCTCGTAATATTTGTAAAATAAAAATTCAAAAGCCTAAATTCTACTAGGGGGCGGCAAGATTGTCTTCCGCCCCGGGCGAATAGTCTCGCTACGCTACTGGTCTGAACGTCACAAAATTCTCTTATAATATATTTACACGAGAATCACCTTAGTGACTTAAACTAATTAAACTGATAAATATCAATTAAATAAAACATCTACAAAAACTTTTTGTATTTTCGAGACCGTACTGAGTAAAATAAAACTTCTGTATGTATCTAGTATACAATTTAATATTCTCATAAGTATTCTCTACAATCTTTGTAATTATTTGTAATTTACTTTTGGTTCACAATAATTATCAGATGCGGATCCATAAACGTAGAAAAATTTACAATTCCTTGTTCTCTTTTTTTTGCATTACGGTACAAGGCATATCTCAATACTGTTTAAGTAATGATAAATAAGTTTGTAATTAATAATATATAAATGTATAATAATAAATAAGTGTATCGATATAATCTATTTTATATCGATAAACTTCGTATCTATATTTATATTTACATATAATGAAACAGTAAAATTGGCGTATCTGTACAATAAATATTTTTACAAACTAATCAATGTGGCTTAGGAACAGGAAAAGAACACAAATCAACAAAAAAAGTTGTCTGTTTTTCGGGTCCGATGTTTGTCTGTATATACGCGCTAATCTTCGGAATTACTTAACGAATTCGAATGAATCTTTTTTTGTTTAATAGCTGCTAGGTGTAGGCAACACACATACTTTTTATCTCGGAAAATGTACGGTTCCCGTGATATACAAATTTTCGCGCAACGAAGTTGCGGGCATCAACTAGTATATAAAGAAATTTGCATTTAAAACGACATTAATATTATTACAAAATCGCAAAATTCTGAAAATAACATTCAAAAGTTAGTCGTATTTATGATAATTTTGCATTCAAATAGATATAACTCAGCTTTTCCTTCCTGCCCCCCTCAACAAGTGGCAAGCGATTAACCTTTACGATAATCGCTTCGCTTGTTTATTTAATCGCTTCGCTTTCGCTTCTATGGGATTGACATATTCGAACTCGACTAGATCATGTGACTTTTCGTTCGTCTATGTCAATCCAATACAAAATTACGCCAAGCGATTATCTTAAACGATAGACGCTATAGCTTCAGAACGCACGAATCGATTTCCTCGGTTTTGCATTCGTTGGAAAGGTCTCAGGCTCCGTGAGACTTAAAGAAAAAAAAAACTCATGAAAATGTTGAAGAGAAAAGCAGGAAAATATGCAAAATCATTTTCACATACAGCGCCATCTTTCATAGTATGCACTACAACGGCGCCATTACGTGGTTTTTACGCGACTTCTTCTTCTTCTTTAAAAAATGGTTCCTTCATGAATTGCCAATGTCAGAGTGTAGCGATGGAGACTGCCACATGAAAAGGTATCATGAAGAAACAAGGGTACGCGACTTTCACGTTAACAGTTAGTTTTGCTTCTAAAAATATGTCACATTGTAAACCGTTGTATCTATATTATAATAGGTACTGGTTATTACCAATGAGGTCATAATTATTTTTTGCGGTAGGTTTTTTCACAGAAATGTTTACAGGATCATCCTGACCTCTTAGGAGGCAAGAGTCAGGAGCATGTAAATATATTTCCCTCTCTATATGTTTCCCTTGCTAGTCCACTCAGTTCATACAAATTACTGTTTCTTAGCATTTCATCTTATATAATACCAGCGGACCCGGTAGACGTTGTGCCGGTCTTACATTGTTAATCTTAACCGTTCTCAAGTCCCCTAGAACACACAATTAATTAAAAAAACATCGAAATCTGTCCAGTCGCTTGGGAGGAGATAAATTCAACAATAGGGAATATGCATGTTTTTTTTCCTTTCTATAAATAAATCTATCGCTATTGAGAAACAATGTAGTCCAATCAGTTTTTTGAGAAAATTGAAAACAACAAAGTTTTGTCTTTAAAGTAGTCAGTTAGAGAGAGAGATCCGATATTGTTATGACGTCAAAGTCTACAAGCTGCATACAAATTTCATACTGCATTACGTTTTAGAGAAAGAGATGGGTAGAAAACTTAAATCGCTAGCAAAAATTTATGCCATTTTTTCGACCACTATCATGATAATTTACATTCAATAAATTTTGTTTTTCACGGATCCTCCCTATTGCTATGTATTTAAGTTACATCAATATGTATTTATATTGATATGTAATAATTTGAAAAACTAAACTTAAGAACCCTGTACGGTCTACCAAACAAAACAAAGTTATTTTAGGGTGTGCGACTGTGGAAGTGTCTCTGTGTGGAGTTCTCTGTGTAGTCGTGTATCTCAACAATTTTCAGTTTAGCTTAGCTTCCTGCCTTAACTTAAACAAAGATATTTTAAATTATATTTTTTTTACGTATAGTTTTATGCACGTTACAATATAAAACGTCCTCCAACACTCATTCTCTATGTCTTAGTCTATATAAGCAATTACGAAGCCCGGCCGCATATTATCCGAATTTCTGATCAGAAAAGTTCGGACTCATGTCAGATACATACAAAAACCTATCAGAAATTTCGGATAGTATGCGGGTGGACAACAAAACATATAAACAACAATAGTTCCTGATGACTGAATTTTTGTCATCGAAGAGCCAAATAAGAGGTTTTTTTTCACATTCGACCGTTACCGTTTCGCGTTTACTAAGATTTTATATGGGATTTGTACAGAGCCAGCTAGCGATGCTCACGATCACATGTACAAATCCCATATGAAATCTTAGTAAACGCGTTTATGGTCAAACATGAAAAAAAATTTCTCACTCGGCACTCAAAAATTCGGATAATATGCGGTCGGGCTTACACGTATGATAATTCTGATACAAGCTTTACAACTACATATTTCAGCATGCCAGCTTCCTAGCCTTTTAAGGCTTGCTAGCTCGTATTGCTTAGTCTCGATAGCTGCCGATGTATGCGCTGCAAATGGGGCAGTAGTGGTCAGTGCTTTTACAAGAGTCCATGCAGTACGGGATGCACACACACGGCCAGAGGCTGCAAGAGAACGTACAAATTTAAAACAACCATACTTATACTATTTTGCCACCGGGTTTGGCCGGAGTGATACCACGGTCTCACAGAGAACTGGAGTGCAACAGCGTTGCGCTGTGTTTCATTCAGTTAGTGGATTTCCTGGTCGTCCAACTTCCCTAAACCTCTATCCCTACTCCCATTCCCTTGTTATTCCCTCATAAAGGTCGGCAACGCACTTGCGACTCTTCAGATGTCACGAGTGTCTATAGGCGACGGCAGTTGCTTTCCATCAGGTAACCCGTCTGCTCGCTTGCCCCCTAAATGTTATAAAAAAGCTATGTATTATATCTGGTGCTGAAAAACTTATTTTGCCTTGAAATTTTTTATACAGAAAAATGTTTATATGCAAAAAAGTTTATAAAACTATCCTGAGGTGTATAAAGATGTTTACAAATTATCCTTCTTGAAACGTTCTATTTCAAGAAGTCCGAGACCTTTGATATTATCCTGATATTGCCAAGCTAGCTGTTGCCTGCGACCACATCTGCGTGAAACTTTATAAATCATTCCGTTTGTACAACATTTTTGATTACTGCTTGGTTCCTATTGGTCGTGGCGTGATGTTATATAGCCTAATCATTGCCTTTCTCTATATATAAATCGACTAACCAACACAAAAATAATTCTCTATTTCGGTCAGTAGTTTCTGAGTTTAGCCGCCTTCAGACAAACAAACAAAATTGTTTATGAAATAAATTATTTTTTTAAAATCTTCAGCCTCATATATGATGGTAGCATTAATTTCTAAAAACATTAATTACAGTTCATAAACCTACCCGACGATGCATAGCAGCAGAGCGAAGAGATGCGTCTTCATGACATTCTTCCTCTCGATCCTGGTGACAATCTGCTGGTTGCAGGATCTGCAGGTGTACGTGGTGGGGTGAGCGCCCATAGGGGTCTCAACTATGATGGTGGGGCCAATCATAACCGGCTGAGGGGGAATACCTCCTTTTGGCCCAGGTGGTTCGGGGGGTCCAGGAGAAGCAGCATCGTAAGCCGGGGGTGGCGGTTCCTTCATTTCCATTACTAAAATAGATTCGTATCCGAAATGCGATATCGCCCTGAGACAAGAAACATATTTTGTGTCACTTTTCTGACAATCGCGTTAGAAAGCTGAAATATGTTTTTTTTACAGTGGGTCAAAGACCGCTGTAGACAGATTACCGCATTTGCACTACAGTAAATACATCAACAGATGTTTATGGCTACAATCCTATTAACGAAACATTTCGATACAAGCTAAATGTCCAAAAACACAAAACCCGACTACAGTAACGGTTGCAAGTTAAACATCAAGTTACGTCTATTTCGAATATGGCTATTTAAACCCCTCATTTTGATACCCTACCCGACCTAAATCGGCGAAACAAAAATTTGGAAACCTTGTTTTTACTTCTAAATGCGCTATTGTGATTTTTTAATTTTTTTATGTTCCCAGTGTCACTGACGCTATAATGATAAATCTAACGATACCTCATACGTCAAAATCTACTGCAGTCTGCAGCGCTCTAAACAATTATATTATATACATACATACATATTCTCGTAAAACAGAATCCTCCTTTTAACACAGTCGTGTAAAAAAGGATTCTAAATATACGTAGAATAAACATTGATTGATATGTTTTTATTATTGCCACACTTTAGAGTTTAGATTATTACTTAATATAATACTACTATATATAGAGAACAACTAACGGACACGGCAAATCAATTATAAGTATAATTAGACAAGTATAATATATAAGTAGCTTCTTTTCACATGCACGCCGCTCGGTCGTGCCACTCAATGTAGTAATGTACTCGTATTAACAACGAGCTTCCAAACGGCACGGCGACAATGGGCTAACATTCTGGGTTATCGTTAAAATATTTTAAAAATTAAAACAGGATACACGGCATTGTTGAGAAGGTTTCTTATTCACATGAATATTTTCAAAGTGAAAAAGAACTTACCTTATATTTTGTTTACATGTATATAAATCCCGAAGTACCACAAAAACACGAAGCGTCAGCTCGTCAGCTATTGCGAAACGAATATTCTATATATACCAGTCAATACTTATCGGATCTGAAATCCTCTTTATCAAGTTATAAATAAACTTATCTTTAATAAAGTGATAAAAACTCAACATTACAGTTCTAGGAAAGTGTTTGAGTTAAATCAATATTTAACAAAGTGAGACCACAGACTACGAAAAGTACATAATTTTATCATTATTCTTTCCAAAGAAAAAAATAATTTAAATACCAGAAAAAAATCTGATGCAAACGCCCGGGCGCTCGCACCGTTCGCCCCCTTTCAGAAATTGTTGTACCTAATTAATATTCAATTTAATTGTATTCTTCCCGAAATTCCAACCGACCTTTTGTATGCTTTGAACGAAACACTGCAAGCAGTTACTTCCATTTTACAAAAATCGGTTGATACATTGATCTTCATTTAATTGAGTGTGATGTACCTATCAGATAAATTATGAATAGCCTATCCGATATAACGGGAAGTAATAAAACAGGCCTTTAGTAAAATTGATGTATCAATCAACAAATAATTGTTATCGTTCTCGTAGGTTTTACAGTTTTAAAGACGTAGGTTCTGTTATCGAATTTGATAATGAAAATAATATGTTCAGAAGTGATAGTTTCCTAATCATAGTTTGTATGAAAAGTTTCTACCAGGAGGGTTATTATGATCTCTTATTTCCAGCCAAGTTCCAGCAAGTTTACGAACTAGCTGTCAAACCAATTCCTTTTAAGTTACGCCACCAAATACATAACTCCTATTATTTTAGCAATAGTTTAATAATTATTTATGTTTAATGTTGGTTAAATTCATAATGTTAATGTCAGAAAATACTCTGTAATTACTTAAATTGCGATAAAATTTTAATTATTATGATTGTCGAAAGTTTAATTTTAGTGATACGACAGATAGTTAACTGTATCCAGTTGGTTTTTTTAAATTTATTCATGACCATGTACTTTTTTCCTTCAGTCAATAAGTTTTTTTACAATTTTACGATCCATATTATGTTATTGAGTTGGAGAGAGAGAATGATAAATGTTAAAGTACCTACACCTAAAACAAGATAAGCATAAACATGTAGCTTATTCTATTTTACTATATTTATTATTCTAATCACTAAAATACCCAACAAAGTAATAAACTATTTAACAATATGACCAAAAAGCAGTATATAACAATAAATGAGATAAATAAAAAAAATAATATACATTTGTCTAGTAACAATTCATAAAATAATACTATTAGTTGGCGTAAAAAGAATGGTTTTATTTGACAGTTTTTGTCGTAAAAGCAATCCAGCTGATGACAAGTGACGTTGTCGCAATACGAAAACACCAATAAGGTGTCAATGCATCGGCAAGTTAAGTCTCACGTGACTGTTGACTGGCTGATGACAGGATGATAAGGGATCATAATACCAAAATGTATGAAAGTTGGTTTGGGCATAAACTGTCTGGAAATAAGAGGTCCTAATACCCCCCAGGACATCGTTCTTGACATTATTCGTAACCTTTGTGGGTTGAAAGGTAAATAATAAAGCATATTTATTTTAAAAAAATATTTATTTGCACAACATACGTACAAAATTATTTCTGTCTATATTTTGTAATGTTAATTTTTTATACATTTTATATAAAAACGAAGATATCAACTTTTTGAGGCAGTATAAGTTGTGTTTTAAGACAGTATAAGTTTAAGGGAAGCCTGTTGCAGTACGTATTGGTTCGAAAATACCTATAAATTATGGTGACCACTAGTTCCCCAGTCTTTCCGTGCTATAGAAAGTACTGTCAAGTGTCGTTACTTTTTTTGTCATGGGGTTCGGTGCGAGTTTACTGAGTTTAGTTACTCCGTTCTGCGTACACCGTCTCCCAGCCCTATGGAATATAGGATCCTATGAAACTGTCACAGTTTGGACAGTAGTGATCCGCCTGCCGACATCCATCTATGCAGTAGGGAATTATGGCGCAAGGAATGCAGCTGAAAAAATATAAAAATAAAAATTTGACTGGAGTTCGGCAATTGTTAGGTCTGCGCCCTGATCGATCTATACTGACTAATAATATAAACCTGAAGTGTTTGTTTCAACGCGTTAACCTCAGGAACTACTGGCCGGAAGTGAAAAATATTTTTTGTGTTGGTAAGTCCATTTATGAAAAAGGCTATAATATAACATCATGCTACGACCAATAGAAGCCGAACAGGGGTTAAATGTATATGTGAAACAACAAATTTTCATGCGGACGTGGTCGCGGGCAACATCTAGTTTTATCTATCTAGGGAAACACAATTTCTACTCTTAAATGTTAAAAAGAGATTAATTGGAATTTTACACTCACCACACCAAACAAAATCCTGCCGCGAAGAAGTGAGTCTTAAAGGTTGGTTTCCGCTTCACGTTTGTCACGATCAGTTGGTGACAGCTGTTACATGTGAACGGTGTGGGCTGGTACATCATCTGGTTGAGCACTATAAACCCTGGGGCCACCGCCGTCATGGTCCCAGCCGGCCCCGTTACCATACCAACGGGTGCCATGCCTGGTTGGCCTGTCATAACCCCCGTTTGCCCAGCTACCACTCCAACAGACACCGCCGGACCAGTCTGGTAGACCATGGACATCTGCGGCTGGTTCGTCACAGGTATGGTTGGTGGGTCTGAGTATGGAGGCGGGTCAGATCGGCGTTCATCAAAGGTTGGTTCATCGGTGTTTTGTTTGGACTCGGACATTTTTTAATCTAAAACTATTACATTATGAAGCGTTTTATTCTGAAAAAAAAAGGAAACCGGGGATTTACCAGGTCTCTAATCTGGCGTTACCGTCAACTACAAAGCCACTGCTTTGAAGATTATCGTAGCATAGAGCGAAATGAAACCTATAGGTTTTGGCCTGTTTTATAAAGTGGCATTTATACAGGGTGTAACAAAAGTAAGCAAATACTTTAAATAGTGTATGTATCTCTCATATAGAGTTCAATTTTTTTTATCTTTAGGGGCTGGCTAATATCCCTGGAGCGCTACTACTTTCACAGTAAACTATATCATGGAAGGGAGACATTCACACCATAAAGTGCTATCACTTACTTGTTTACACCTTGTATGATATGAATTTCTGTGGGTGTCGGAAAAGCTAATTCGGCTCTCAGGTTGGGTCACAATACACTACGTGGAGTTAGATGATGAGTATCATGTGAATGCAGGACGAAAGTATACCAGTGTTGAAGAGAATTTATATACTTTGGTAAGGGCAAACTCGCATCGCGAAAGCGCCGGCCATATACGATTATTTTTTATTTTTAAAAATGAACTTACTTGTTATTTGAAAATAAAACACGAGCTTAAGTTACTTTCTCTCTCTTTTCCTCTCACTTTCTTTCACACACAATTTTTCTCACACACGTCTTGTGAAACAGCTGGAACGCTTCTGACCGGAATATCGCCGGAAATTTGTTTTATCTGATAAGTTATAGGTATCAATCAATAAACAAAGATAAATAAGGCGCTTTGTCAATTCCCTTAAAAACTAATTTAGTGCCTATATTTTTGACATTCAAAGTCAGAAAGCACTAAAAAAAATATTTATAATTAATGTGAAAGTTTGTTTGATTTTTTGTCCGTCAATTACACATAATGTACTAAACGGAAATTGATAAAAAAGTAAGGTTTAAGCTGACTAACATAGTAATTTTAGGATATTATATTTTATTCGATACGATTAAATATTTCTGTGGAGAAAAACTATCTTCAAATAACGCAGAAAAAGCCGAGTGTAAAACTACAATAGAATAGATGCTGTCATGATGAATCCTAATTCGGTTATCGTTCAATGGTAGTTGCCTGATTTTAACATAACTTTATCAAATTACGTTGACCTACACTTTAAAAAAATCGATCGTAACAGTAAAATCTTTAAGGGTCCTTGATTAATAAAATAGTCACTAAATGTATACTAATAATATAAGGCCGAAGAATATTTTTGTTTGAACCCACCGATTTTTAGGAACTGCTGGCCAAAATTTAAAAAAATATTTTTGGGTTGGTTAGTCCATTGATTGAATGTAATCCGACCGAATATGGTACGTCCGTCATCTGGGTCAATTATTATTGTCGATAGATTGTAGAGCGTCTAAGATATTTATCTTATTCCACTTGTACTTGTCTATTCTCGTTATTTGCATGACTCATAAGACAGCTCTAACAACTGAGCTATCGGATTCTGATAACAAAATTTCTGACAAACACACGTTGAGTCATCATATAATAATGTAAGTAATAAAGGTTTTATTTCTACAATTATCACAACAAAAAGTATCACTGATTAGGTACTGTATAATATTATGTTATCTAACTCCTAAAATAAAAAGTTCCACATCAGTGTGGTGACGGTGGCCATTTCATTGAAAGTAGATAAGCAGGAGTAATTTTATAGTGCCCTAGTGTGTACAGTACACAAGAGTCCATGGGCGACGGCAATTGCTTTCCATCAGGTGCAACTGCCGTCACCCATAGACACTAGTGTCATCTGAAGAGTCGCAAGTGTGTTGCCGGTCGTAATGAGGGAATAGGGAATGGGAATAGGGATAGGGGGATTACGGAAGTTGGGCTACCGGTATACTCACTCACTAAACATAGCACAACGCCGTTTTACTCCAGTTTTCTGTGAGGTTGTGGTATCACTCCGGTCGAGCCGGCCCATTCGTGCCGAATTATTGCTCTCCCACGGTAATGAGCATAAGTACTTCAGATCGGAAAATGTCTAATTACACATGCCTCCACCGCAAAGATCTTACCCACTAGGCTACGGATGCTCTGAATTTGTAATTGTTTTATCGATACTGTTTTACATAATATTAACTTTCTTTACATATACATAACTAAGGGGCAAATGGTTCACCTGATGAACAGTAACCACCGTCACCAACACTCTCAACATCTGAAGAATATCTGCGGGTTGCCGGCCTTTTAAATGTTTAATATCACGGCTATGTTTCCAACCCACCCAGAGGGATCGGCTAAAAATAATCGCGAACACTATTGTCGCAAAAGAAGGACCGAATCAGTAGCCCTACTCAGTACTTAGAAGCAGATTCGGTAGACAAAATTGATAGGTTAGACGTGATATTATTATTTATCTCGAGCAGTGCGCGCCGAGACTCTGCGTTGGTGCGCAGCTCGAAGCACGCAGTACAGCTTTGTCAAAGCTATAACCAAGCCCGCGTCGATTTGCCAGTCTGTTTAGAATTGGAATACTGGATCTTTAAGTCTATTGTGCTATTGTATTCATAGATTAAAAATATTTCAGCGATGTTCCTGGCTTATTTGAATATGTTTACGTAAGCATCTTTAAATACAATATATGTTTGCCCTTTGCAGATAGAAATCGTAGGAATGGCGAATTCTTATTTTGGAATATTTTCGGTACAGCTAATAAAATAACCAAAACATAAAAATTACATACAAATAAACAACATAAAAATTGTTATATGCCTAGATATACCTTGATTTTACTGCGATAAAAAGTACCTACTTATCCAGAAGATATTTCCCGAAGTGGAAAAACTATTATGTTATGTAACAAAATAATTATGTATGTAATATTATAAATACGAATATAAAAGAAGGAAAAATAACTTTATTAAAACGAATTAATTAATTTTTCTAAGTAGCCCGCCAAACTGCACAGCAATTTGTCGGCGGGCTTGTAGGTATGTCTGTTCGTTATCTCGTCACAAGTAAGTCGCTAAATCATTTTTTTTTAAATACCTCAATTGAATACACAAGTGGAAGAAGCGGATAACTAATACTTTACAACATTCGAATAAATACTATTTTTTGCCATGAAATAGCAACAAATCTTGTAACTTACCTTTTTCATTATCTAACTATACATCAAATCTACGTTATTTTAATTTCAAATAATTTTTCTGGTCTTTAACCGTCCAATTACGCAAAAATCCGGTAGATTTTTGAAAGTTAGTTACCCGCTTCTTCCGCGGGGGAATATGCGTATTAAACAAAATTTATTTGCAAATTATATAATAGTTATGGTAGGCCAAAAGATATGGCAAAAAGACTGACTTTTGTTGAGAAATGAGTAAGATATTTGCGATTTAAGTTTTCTACCCTCAAAACGTAATTTAGTATGAACTTTGTATGCAGCTTAGACTTTGACGTCAATATTATCGGATCTCTCTTTCTACCTAACGACTTTAAAGGCTTTTCAGTTTTTTAAAAAAAAACTGATTGAACTGCATCAATTTTCAATGACGATAGATTTAATTAAACAAAGAAATATATTTCATGCATATTCTCTATTGCTTTTCTTGGAAGTCACTTTTTGCTATAGAAGATTCTTTGACATCGACTAGTCGACATATTGAAACCATGTCATAGAATTTGGCATAGAGCTTAGCTTTTATAAAGTCACGACTTCATAATGTCTTGTTTACACATATTAAGTAGATAAGTAGATAACTAAATTTTTAAGTTAAAAATTGCATGTAAACACAACATTTAGTAGAAGTAGCAAGTGAAATGGCTTAAATTTTAAAATTTTACTTGACTAGATGTTGTGTTTACATGCAATTAAGTCACTTAAAATTAGGTTAAAAATTAGTTATCTACTTGTTTACTTAATACGTGTAAACCAGACATAAAAGCCAGGAAACAGTATTTCGTCATCATAACGTGTTCTGCTTAATTCAGCCATGGTACTTCTTTAATCGTTATTTAGTAAAAATTTATATGAATTATAGAGTTTATTAAAAATTATTCACTTGATATTAGTTACACTTAACACCAAAAAGTTTTATAAGTCTCGTAAGAGAGCGCGCTAGATATATCTTTAAATTTTCTTTAGCCTCTGTAGGAGCCGATGTACGAGCCACAGTTGGAGCAGTAATGGTCGGCGTTGTTGCAGGCGTCCATACAGTACGGTAACACCACGCACGGCCAGCATCTGAAAATAGAATTGAAGATGGCGAGACGAGCTGGAGGCATACCAGCACAAAAACAAAATAATAGTGACCTGACATAGAGTTTTTGAAATTAAAAGATTTAACTTAATGCCATGGCGAATGCTTAGAGAGTATGTTATGTAATGGACATAACGAAGATTATGTCGACTTCAAATAATGTAAAAAATCGGCGCGGGTTCGGTTTCTTCGATAAAGCTCTAAGCGTGTGTACCACAATGGAATGAATAAAGCCATTTATTGACGATCCGTTTTTGAATCCGACCTTAAAAAATATCATGTGTATTTAATGTACATGTGTGTGTGTAGACTTGCTCAAAGTCATACATTTTTTATGATTTTTTTTGTAATGACTTTTAATTTACTTGATGCCACACTCAGGATGCTCAGGACCCACCACCCCTTGTTACACGATACAGCCACACTTCGTCAACATCTTCCTTTCTACTTTACGGATGGTCCCTAATAAGAGGCTTTAAAATTACCCAACAAGGCACAGAGCTCCGGCACACAGATGCGTCCTGCAGGCCGGCTTCCTCTCCACCCTAGTCGTCAGCTGCAGGTTGCAGGATTTGCAGGGGTACACGCAGGGCTCGTAACCCATCGGGTTGTGAACAACCACCGGGATCACGGTCCGCTGTATCACCGTGGTCTGTCCTGGGTAGACCACGTACGCTGCAGGTTGTGTGGTCACCGGTGGGCTGGTTGCAGAGTACGGTGGTGGGTTGGGTTGTGGTTCGGCCATCTTGGATTTGATCTGAAATGTGTTAATTTGTATATTTTAACACGCGAGCACGATTGTGTTATGATCAGCTCGTTAACAAAGTACTAGGATGTGTGAATGTTGTTCGATTATCGTGCCGATGAAATACGATCACGCGGTTAAGGATCAACGCCTATTATGTAGAGTCTGCACGTCATAATGGCCTTTGGAGCCCACTGCAGGCCATCGTCAATTCCTCATCACCGTATAAAATTTTAAAATTTACGTCTACGTTTGCCAGCGTCAGAACTCGGGACATGTGAATGCTATTACGAATTATTATTTTTTAACAAAAAATTTAAACCGACTTCCAAAGGAAAAAACTAAAATAGTACAAAACAAACTAAAAA
>JAOTAV010014492.1:0-25476 GCA_026546445.1 Cyclargus thomasi | reverse complement strand
GGGGTGCATTTTACTGTAGTTCATAACTATCCTCTCATAGGTAGTTACCAATGATGATTGTAATATTTAAAAATATTAAGCACCCCATTGACACCACATTCACCCTAATGACTTAATTTTTGGTAAGGTTTTGAAGATTCTTACTTCTCGAATTGTTGTATTTTTTCTTAAAGCTACAACAGAAATACATAATCTGTGAAAATTTCAACTCTCTAGCTAGGCAGACAAGTGGACTGATGGTTTAATTTTTTCCTTAATAAATATTATCTACATGTAAAACATTTCTTTTATTGTGTACACTTATTCAAATGGAAATCCAGTGAGTGCGACAAATAGGATGTTTGAAATAGCCTCTATATTTATATACCCCATGGGAAATATCTAATTGTAACCTTTGCTTATCACAATGAAAATGTGGGTAGGATTTTAAGAAGGAAATTGTACTTAGTACAAAATAATAGAGAAAATTCCTGTTGCCAATAGAAACTCTATTATGACACAATAACAATGTGGAACAGAACTCATAAGGAAAAATAAAATAAGACTTTAGTGTTGAGAGGGATTTTAATTATAAAAATTATAATTTTTATTATGTAAAAAAACCATATGTTCAATGGCAAAAAAAATACAAAAAACAAGGACAATGATACTATTGTATAGTCCTAGCACTGCATAAATTTTGTATGTGATCGAAGGCTTACCCGTGTATCCGACTGCCAAGCCATCACCCATGTGAAACAAGACTAATTTCTTATTGGAATGCTAAATAATTGATGATCCTTTTCGTATTTCATCGGTTGGAGTAACTTTAAGTTATGACACGTTTGCTACACAATTTTACGAACGCCTCTTTACAGGCTGTTATTGGATATATTCACTACAACAGCACTGATTAGAATTAATGTTAAGCTTAAAGAATCATTAATTAAACTGATAATCACTACACTGCTAGAATTAATACACAAACAAAAATTAATTGTGATTGAAAAAATATCGTCTACACCTCCACAGGATCAAATGACATATTTGACAGCCTTTGTCAATAGCTGTATTTTTTGACGCATTACACTCCGTTACACGCACTTTTTATTACAGGTATAAAACTTTAAGTACAGTTAGAAAATATTTTACGAAAATTTTCATTACATTGATATTAACATATATTTTTAAAAATATGTATATACAATAAATAAGCCTGCTTGTATAGTCACGTATATGTATGTTTGCTCCTATTATACCAGCCAGCGACCTGAACGATATTACTTCAGCGATCGCTAACTTCAATTCGAATACATACGCAAAAAACATTCGAGCAAACCCTTTATATGACGTGTGGTTTCTCATTTTACACGGCGCGGCGGCGCCCTGGGCGGTCTTCCAGCGTTATCCCTCCAACGCCGCTACTGACAACAGGTAATTACGAATAGCGATATATAAAGGGCGTTCTACACGGCGGGGCGGTATGTAATATCTAGATCCTTATTCCTGAATTATTATGACGATGATAATAATCCAAAATAGATTGTGGTGTGCGTGTATTTATTACCTTACTCCTTCTAAACGACTTAAATAATTTTGATGAAAATTTTCTAGGTATTCAAGGGATTTGAGAATGGTTTAGAATTTAAGATTCACAAACCAAGACCAGCAGGACAGTGTCTGTCGGATTCGCTTGTTTGATACAAAGTCCTGTAAATAATGAATACTCCTTTTTGTAGTATTGTACACCAAAACACTGAAAAGGAACTATAGTCTTATCAACATCAATGATTGATCTATCGTTTACAGCGATTCGTAAACAAACAGATAAAGCAACAATGCAGACCGCTATTTCTTTACCTCATACTGTAAGGAGAATCTGGGCTCATGGCGAACGAGGTTGATCGTTCTTCGCCACGTCCAAGACGAGGACCGGCTCCTCTGAGGAAGTTCATCTCTCGAGGTGAACTCGGTCAATCGGCCGCTAGGCATGATTGCCGTAGAGCGCATATCTTTCATAACTTATTTTCACAAAACCAAACCACCACACCATCACTTAATATTTCCTCTCGTACTCTTAATTCACCAAACCGCGAAAAACAAGTAAAATGGCGCACCAGTGCCATATGACTGGCGTTATCAGTAAGAAATAGATAAAGAGACCGTATGAAATTAACATTCTAGTGATAACTTCTTTTTGGTCGCGTCATCCAAGAGTTTATTTGCTTTTGTTCGTGTTAATTTTCAAGATAACGGTATCAGTCATTGAAATATTTTTTTATAACTGCAGACCTCGTTCTAGCCTTTACACTAACTACAACGAAGAATATCAAGGATAACTTCGTCGAAAAATTAATGCCATTTAATGATGTTCTTGTTCTCCAAATTTACAAGTCGGAAATTGGACTTTTTGCATAATGTAGTATTATTAACTAACTTATTACAGTAACCTGTTTTAAGTTTTGCATAAAGGCCATTTTGTCTACACGGTCCTGTAACATCACTATCTCGAGAGAAGAAGAGCAGAAAATAAGCAGATATAATATTTAGGAAGTAGAACGTAGGGGTCGTGGGTTTAACATTCACAATAACGGCTTTAATGTGACTATCGGCTTTATTATCCTGCAGAACTTCCGTTGTCTTCATCAGGTGTTGATGGTAGTTAGATGTTTCTGTTGTCCTTCCGGTAAAGTCTCGTCTTTTCTCAGCTACGACGATATTCAGGCGCAGAGAAGAACCCTAATTGGGGAAAAACATAAATTAGTATTTCTTATTTGTATTAAAACTTGAACGATATAATGACAAATAAAAATACATATTAAGTAGTAATAAGCGATTAGCTGTCCGAAGTCATATGACAAAATCAAAAATGTCGGAAGTTAGAACCGTCAACAGTCTGAATCTTGTTAGCAACTTCGTGCTGTTGTAGCTATAAAATGTGCTATAAAAAAAATAAAAATAACGGAAAAACTATAAGCTTAAATCTGTAGATTTCTTAGCGAATTCCAATAGAAAGATCTAAAAGTGTAAGTAAAAGTGTAATCTTTTAAGTAAATCGTTACAGTCCATCGTGCATGGTGTACCTGGTGTGCAGGGCCCGGTGGACCCTGTAGTGTAATAGGCCTTATAGACACGACCCAAGAGGAATTAGGGACCATCCATAAAGTGCGTCACAGAAAAACTGTCACATGATGTGATAAAGGAAAGGGGGTTCTTAGTTTAGTGACACCACAATACGTTTATAAATAATATAAAAAGCGTGAAATTTGTGTGTAGGCACCAACTAGTTTGTAGTTGGTGCCCGCAACTTCGTTGCGCAAAAATTTTTATATCACGCGGGGATCGTACATTTTCTCGTGATAAGTATCGTATGTTGCCCAGACCTAATGCCTATTAAACAAAAAAAGATTTATTCAAATTCGTCCAGTAGTTCCTAAGATTAGCGCGTACAAACAGATAACTTTTTTTAGCCGAGATGTGTTCTATTACTAATCCTTAGCACTCCCTTTTGTAAAATATTAAATGTGCGGAAACTCCATTTTTTTAATATATGTATTTTTTATTATATAAATAGAAAAAAATCTGAAACAACTTAGTACCTAAATATTGTGGTCTGTATTCTGTAAACTTACTAGGACACAAAACTTTTCATGTAACGCTGTACCCGCACTAAAAGCGCCAAAATGAAGCAGGTTTTAGGAACTATTAGAAGAGATTTATTTTATTTTAGACTAATCTCCCCAAATTTAATTTTTCTGCGATCAGTGGCTTAGGCGCTATGTACGTTAATTCCCAAATGCATATAGTTCTGGACAAAGAAATTTATTGGGCGAGCGTAGCGAGCCCTCTAGATCGCGTTAGTAGTATAATATTATTTTTATTCTTTATTTATTATCTAAAATCATCGTCGTATCTTTCGTATCATCGAGTATCCACATATTCTATCAAAAACTTGTGAAATTCGAAAATCGCGTGAAAGCCCATGTGTACTGGCAGCTGGCACAATTGTAATGAATGCTATGTATAAGAGATGGCGCTGTATGTGAAAAATGATTCTCACTGTTTTCTTATTTTTTCTTGAAATTTTTCCTGATTTTTAAGCCTTACCGACTTACCAATGGAAAACCGTGGAAATCGGTTCGTGCGTTCTGAAGTTAAAGCGTCAGAAAGGAAAACCCAACTTAATTTTATATAATAGATATAGATTCGTAAGGTATAAATACAACTTAGTAATTTGTGAAAATATCAAGCGTCTGCCTAGTTGCCATTTTTGACTTAGAGCAGAAAATAGCAAAAAATCACGTTCGTTGGATGAGAGCCATTGCTTTTTATTAAAATTTTAGTTTCAATATTTGTTGTTGGAAATTTCAGCTCTCTAGCAATCCATTACCGTTCTTGAGAGTTGAGATGCAGCCTGGAGACAGAGAATTCTAAGTTGTATATAAACTTTACTAATCAGTAATACAACTTAAACAAAATTAACAATTAAGGTTGACGTCCTCTGTGGCGCAGTGGTTGAGCACCTGGGAAGTTCACGCCCCGGGGTCGCGGGCTCTTATCCCGCCGACGGAATAAAAAGTTTTTGTTGCCAAAAATCTCATTTCTAATTTATGATTTTTATGCATTCTGAAGATTTGGTATCCCGAGAGCCCAAGACTACAATTTAATACCCACTAGCAGTGGCGGATCTATCTTTTAAAATGTTTGTTATCTGCTGTATCGTGCCCAAAATGTTATGACGCGTGCGGCGAATGCCTATTTTTGTCATTCCTGTGAATTTTAGTGTAGTGAATTTTTCGGTAATATTTTTTGTTCTTAATCGACCTCGTGATAACATTGTTTACTTAACCCAAAATGAAGAGCCTTCGAAGTCTTCAGAGATTATAATAGTTTCTTATGAAGTTTTTTGTTCGAATGCGATTTTTTTTCTTCTAAGCCTTGATCTTTTGGCTTTAGCCCTTTTTTGATCAATGTGGATCGTGGAATTTAAAATGACTGTTATAATATAACCGTTACGGTATTTCTCACGGTTTTTTCTGGCTTCCTCCTTGCGGAGGTAGATACTTGTGGTTAATCGATAGTTAAGCCAAGCTTAGCTAGCTTAACTGAAGATACATTCCGGTAAGGTTAAAAAGGTGTCAAGACTTAGGACGCTTAAATATTCATTTGAAATCTAAAGAAACACCACACAGATGCTTTTTAAGACTACGGTAAAAAATATAGTAGGCACTTAGTATGTACTAGCTGTTTCGTCCCCACTTTATTTAAGGCATAGGGCAGCCATTAGCAAGCCACCCTTAAGATCAACCTAAGATAATATTAAATTTTAGATTAAAATGTCATCTTATGTTACCAGTTAGGTACTATGTTATTTATAAAGAACGTAGTACCTTTCTGCATCTAGTCTTATAAGACTAATTGCAGAGTAAACCTACGCTACATATGTCGGTTTACTTTGGTAGACGTTATTATATATTATGACAGTTTTTCATCATGTTATGTAATCCACCGCCTGTTTTTGGACCACTCCATGATATTGTTGTGATGTGACTGTGTAAAAAAAATTGTCAATTGGCAAATGTCAGGATTGTCAGTTGTTGTCAGGTGTCAATGCCATAATTTCGTGTTGACTGTTGCGAATCACGACTTTGTAAAATCCAACCACTTAGGGTTCTTTTTGGGAGTCAAAAGTTTGTATGAAACTTCATACTTTGTTTAAAATGGTAAATGCGGTTTCTTTTAAAGAGTTACTCAAAGTGTAATACGGTTATGTTCAGGAGAGAAGACTAAGGACACTCTGAAATTGGCAATTCATGAAGGAGCCATTTTTAAAAGAAGAAGAAGACTAAGGAAAAGATGATGGAAATGATGAGATTTCGCTTTTCGTGTTGTATTATTATACTTCCGAATTTATCCAGCATCGCAACTAGCGCCATCTAGACCTAAGTTGATTTTCCCGTATACGAAATTTTGTATTAATAATTGGTCTATGATGATACTTCCTCTTTGACATGCTTTGTGGCCATGTGTCTCCGCCCTTCGCACACAACGAAACGTCAAACAGAATATGAAAAAATAAACAAAATGGGGCAAAACGAGCAAAGGGGTCACCAGATGGATTGCAACAACCACACACACTCGTGACATCTTTCAGAAAACTCCTTTATTTAAAACGGGTTTTTTCCCACCACTGCATCTCCTGTGTCGCCAGGATCGACAGTAGTATTCAAGCACGAAAATCCTTTGATATGATCTCAGGGAGCCCGAGGGACTTGCTAAAGCTGCCTTGGGACCCGCAACGAAATAAATTAGAAGATAGGAGTAGTAGGATTCCCTCCCCAAAAAGTAAAGCGGAAGACAGTTCAAAGTTTAAATAAACAAAAGTCAAAAAACTAAAGGGAAAGAACCACGGGAATAAAAGTTTATAATAATTGCGACTTCTAAGCTAGGTTTGAGATTAAATTGGAATATATTATTACATTGTTTCCAGTAAACTAACTCACTCGACGAAAACCAGAGAAAGCGCTGTTTCACTCTGGTTTTCAGAGTGCCGAGTGCGAGTTTTTTTTTGACATTTGACCGTGACCGCGTTTACTAGGATTTTTATATGGGATTTGTACATGTGACCGACAGCATCACTAGGTGGCGCTGTACAAATCTCATACGAGTCCCAAAATCCTATGTAAACGCGAAACGCGTTCACGGTTAATTGTGAAATAAAAACTCGCATTCGGTACTCTGTTCACAGCGTATTGCACGACAAAATTAAGAAAATAACTAAGTTATATCATATTGCTATATGGTTATATTGATTCTGTTAATACCGCGAATGAGCATGGAAGATTAAAGTACTTAATATTATGTACTATACATTACACTGTATGTAATAAGTAGACTGTACAAACTATTTGCATTTAGACAATTTAGAAGTTACGACTGCTTTGTCCGTTGTCACGCCTAAATCACAAAATTATATTTTGGAGTGATATAGCCAACAGAGCAGTCGTAATTTGTACCAATTTAATCCCTTTAAATAAGAAGTTTCTAAAATCTTTAATCATCTAAGTAAATAAAACAACAAGTATTACAAAATAAAACATTTATTTCGACTAATCACTTAAAATAGATCGATGTAACCATTATTAAATCATATTTGCGATTCCTTATTTATAAAATTAAACTTTATTAGGATAAATGCACTTCCACAATATCATTTAAAAACTGAGGTTCGTTTTCAATCTAGTTGTATATCATCAGGTAAGTGATAGGATCTTATATCTATATTATATCTCTATTTAAATCAGAAATTCCCGCGTCCCAAGTTTGGATTGCTCTCGTGCACACTGCAAATTAAAAAAAAAGTTTGTTAGAACATTCAAATGTTGTAAAAAAAAATACTACAAAACAACACAGTAAACCGTTATTAGAAGTAATTAATCACACACAATGTAAAAGTGTCCACATCAGATTTATAAATTTAAAAAATATTTGTCTTTATCAATCGGTTTTTTAAAACTCGAATAGTTTTAATTTTAAAAAACCTCATCCCAAATTTTAAGTCTGAAGTGAACACGAATATAGAACACAGAAAACGATTAAACACAGATACAGTTAGTAGTCACAATGCGCCGTCGACGATAGTGCAGTGCTTTGTAGGCAGATTAGTGATTTCTTGTTAGTTACACATAAAACAACAAAATCACTAGTCTTCCATACAACGCGCCTGCCGAGCCGCCCAAGTTAGATACACCTAGAAATGTTAATAACACACAAGTTAGATGAAAAATTAGTATTATCACAAATAACAATAATAAAACTTATTCTATGGCGATAAGAAGACATATTAACATTTTAATATATCCCGTATAAACTAATATACGTCATTTGTCAATTTTTTTTAGACGCTGTCTTCTTAACGCTAATAAGAGTATTAACTTAAAAATTAGTACACAGTATAAAAATATTAGAAAGTACAATGTATGATGGATGAAACGCAAAGTCTACTAGCAGAGTAAGAAAACAGTTAAACTTTACATATTTAAGCACTACTACTTTTTGAAATTATGATTGTAGTTTTTTACTTTCAATTATAATTACTTTATGTAACTATTACTTATTTGACGACCACTTATTTATAACTGTTTTGCGTTATTGTAAAGGTGGGTGAACTATTTGACTATTATAATATGCTTTAATTACTAATTTCCTTTACAAAACCAACTAACCATTATTTGTTAATACAAATGTTACAATGAACATTGAAAACAAACAACTTAATTTGTTATGAAAAAGATAACAATAGAGCTATCCCTTAGCTACATACTATAGCTTGACCACAAGAGCTATACCGCGCCTTGGGTATGAGCGCGGCGTAACGCGGCAGGGTTACCTTGGTTACCGGCCGTGCTCTCTGTCAGTTAGCCGACAACGTTGACGACGATTAAATTCTTACCCGTCCCACGTTCCTAGGGGGCGGTACAGAAGTTGTGGTCAAGCTATGCTAAAATAAAACAACCGGGGCCTTTAGTTTTGTTTAGTCGATAATTTCGAAAACAAAGTTAATAAAATAAAAAATGATTTATTGCGCTTCTATTAACAGTTCCGTTAACACTTTTTTATTCCGTACTTTAAAGTCGAAGCTATCAATTGCAACTTGACTCAAGACCCAAGAAGAATACATACTTTTCTAACAATACTAATGGATCTAGAAGGTGTACTATATTTAACTCAATAAGATAGATTCAAAATGACCCCCAGTAGAAATATTCGTATATTTTTACCTTAATCTATAGTCTCTTCCGACATATTTCTACTTATTTTTAGGGCTTTTTTGTGCCATGTCGGGAAATTCTTCGAAAACTCTATTACAAAACAATCAAAATTAGTTATAAATTTTATTTTATCGCTATTTGCATTACTTCCATTTAACATTTTTTTTTCATTATTATAAAAAAAATAATATGGATAAGCTAATTGTGTATTTAATATTTTTGATTGATTGTTCAAAGCGTTAGTTCGCAAAGCTCGTAGATATTCGTTCATGATCTACCACTATTAAGAATTGATAGCCACTTGATGGGCCTACTTCATTTGGTCGGACCATATCAAATCAACGTTAGTCGAGATCTGCCACTGGGTTTGACAAACGAAACCAAGTACGCAGTTCTCTCATTTGGCTAGGAATCAATTTCCCTAATAGTACTTAACTCCAATAAAATTTGTATAACTTTTTGTCTTATTGATGCGTTATCTCGTTTTTGCGTTAATCGTATAGCTCACAACGGGTCATATTTCTTAAATATTATTTTATCGGATTATGAAAATTTAAAAGGAAGTTGTTCCGAGATGTGTATTATAAACTGACATACTTCAATAGCAATGTAGAACTGAAATAGCGTGACTATTTGTACTACCAATCGTTATAATGTAGCTTGATATAGCCCGACCAAATTACGTACAACTTAATAATATAGAGTGAGTTCTAAGTTTCAATTAGAACTTTTAATTCCAACTGTTACCGCTTACTCTTTTTTGCCACACAATAGGTCCATAATCAGGCTGTGAAATTTTTGATAGTTGTAATGCCCGGAATACACGAGGCCCTGGTTATAAGCCAGGACAGCAAGCTAGTGTGAGTGAGCGAGTAAGCATGGGGGCACAATTTGTACGTGACACGAATTTGACGATTTTTATACCCCTTTCCCCCCTTGTCACAGGTAGTCTCACAATTAATGACATATGGACGGTTCTGTAGACGAAATAAGCTTCATTTGTGAGTTCCAAGACAAAGTAAATCCGTTGACAGTTCAAAAGAGATCTAACTTGCTGCTCGCTGTCCCGGCTCGAAAACTAGCCACGTGTATACCGGGCATAACTGCTGATTTCATCGAAGAGTTTATATGTTACCTCTGCTGCAACAAATACTGCGCCTTCTGTATGCGCTGCGGGCTGCCCGTGATGGTGATGATGCGGTCGTTGGCGCCGGGCAGCGGCTCGGCGATCTCTATGGAGGCGCCGCTCTCCGCGCGTATCTTGCGTATGCGCGTACCCGCCTTGCCGATTATAGCTCCGGCCAGCTGGAAACACGAGTGTTGGGTTAGTCAAAATAAATCTACATTTTTTTATCATGAATATATAAACGACTACTAAAAAATGTTTATACCCAGTATGTCGCATAGAGTGAGTTTCAAGTCTAAGTCGCAAATTCACACATTCATACAGCGTAAACAAATCTATTTTATTTCAACAAGTCAGCATACTAACATCTTTGGGTATGGTGACCTGCGTGGTGGTCTCGCCCTGTCCGCTCTGGTTGCCGTTGAAGTTGCCGCCGGGACCGTTGCGGGCGAAACCGCCCCCTCCCCCACCCCCACTGTTACCGCCGAAGCTACCACGCGGGGGGCCGCTGAAGTTACCCCCTCTGGGTCCGGGGCCAGGGAAGTCGTTGAAAGGTCTCGGCGGCGGGCCGCTCCTGCCTACGGGGGGCCGGGGGCCGCGCGTGCCCATGGGGGGCATGCGGCCCGGCGGCCCCCGGGACGGGCCCCCGCGTCCCCCCCGCCCTCCCTGCCCGTTCCCGAACCCGCCGTACTCGTCGGAGTAGTAGTCGTCATAGTTGTGGGGGTCGTACGCCTGGATTGCTCCTTTTATCGGTACCTGGAATTTGCAGTTAAAATATCAATTATTGCTAGGAATTCTAGATAGCTTAATTTAAATATAGACATATGAAGACACGAGCTATACTCTATTGTGTGTGTCGGTGCAATTAAAGTTTAAACCCCCTGGCCAAATCTTTTTAGGGCTAAGGTATCAATTTAGGAGAGTCCATTAAACGACCAATGAATAACATAATTTATCCTAATCAAAATCTTCGCAGAATGGTCGAAGTACGATAGCGGGGGATGCCAGCCGATGCAATCATAGAGTCACGCCCACAGCGTGTCTATAATATTATTTTATTGCTTGAAAAGTTCTAATAAAGAACACAAGAAGAAGAAGAATAATAAATTATAATATAATAACAATAAAAAAAACCTCGGATACCCATAATATAACGAAAAAAATAGGATAGGTTTCTATCACGTCGGGCCTGTGTAAATTTTGTATGGGCAGTATGTGTGTATGAAAAGAAACAGCAAGCCCACCTGTCGCACCAACTCCAGCACCTCTCTAACTCCTGCGGCGACGGCCTCGTCTCGGCCGACCAGCTGCACGACGCGTTCGGTGCTCTGCGGCGCCGGGTTGGAGAAGATCTTGAGACGCGCGCCAGTTTTCTGTCGATGTATAACATAAGGTTGTTATTGAAAAGCGCATACAAATGTTAACTTGAAATATTTGACACAAGGTGTACAACAGGTAATACAATAAGAGTGAAACAGCATTAAGCGATACGATGCGGCTCCGACACGACACAATTCACGTTCAATAGAGTTGACGTTGACGACTATGTGATTTTGTTTTAAGTCACGCGCACACTTTAACGGAGCGTGCCGGGGCGGGCCGAGGCTCAGCGCAGCGCCAAATGCGCTATAGCACACTATTGACGGGCCGGGTCTTATCGCATTGACGGATTTTAAGTACGTCAGTGTGATCACTTTTAAATCACTCTGGACCCAATATACCAAAAAAGTTTTATTATATTTTATTCTATAATATCAATTTCCTACTATAATCTACTAAAGATTTTGGACTAACTACTAAATAGTTATTCGTTTTTACCAAAAAGTAGAAATTTACTAAATGTAGTCACACTATTAAAGGCTTGCCGGGCCGTGTCGCATCCGCCGCGCAAAAATCCGCCCCGCTGAGGCCCGGCACGTTGCGGCGCGGCATAATTTGCTCACACCTCTTATAGTGCAATGCAGTATCGAGTCTACAGTGACTGATCATCGACCTAACCTTTTTACTATTCACTAGTGCATACGAAGATAGGGTTTTAGCTCATTCTTCTGTGAGTGTGTATGTCACTGAACTTCTCTTAAACGACTGGACCGATTTCGATTATTTTTTCTCTGAGATCTGAGAATAGTTTAGATTCACAAAATAGCTCGGCAGGACAACGTCTGCGGGGTCAACTAGTCTACTTATATAAAATTATGTGCGTATCTATGTCACAGCACTTTTCTTAAATGACTTGACAGATTTTGTTGAAATTTTATGTATCTGTTCTAGGGGACTTGAGAATAGTTTAAATTCACAGATTAGTCCGACAGGACTTCTGTCGGTAAGTTGTAGGTTTATGGTACACTCTAAGACGTATTTCTTAATAAAAAACTGGCCCTGTGTGTTGAGTTTCAGACATGTATGTGTGTCATCTGGCAAACAACAAACAAACATACAATCTCTGATAATGTAGTTTTCTAATGGTTAATGAATTTTTAAAATCGGTTGGGTTGCTTTGAAGATAACACGCTACAAACGCTCACCTCTGTATAATATACGTAAAGATAAACATCTTGGGCAGTCGTAAAAAAGTTACTGCAGAGTAAAATATTTATGACAAATCAATACCTATCTAATATCTGTTATTTGCACAAGGAAATAAAATATCATATTATATCGTTTATATCCCAGAAAGTTATAACCCTCATTTCTTTCGACGAATTCATAGTCAGTAGCCATGTTACTGTCTGTCTGCTTCCACAAAGTTGCTTAATCAATTTAGATGAAATAGGTTTTGAAAATTTTCTGTTATCACATGACACTGCGAGTATCGGGATAGGGACATGATGTTATTGTGATAGTTTTGTTTTAAAGATGAAATATTTTTTTGGCAAACGAAATTGCAATCGTGAATCTTAATTTAGGCAAGAACATTGACCTAAAACGTCTACGATCACCCTGTACGGTATCATCATTATCATAGCCTATAGCCGTCTACTGCTGAACAACCTCAGGACCAAATTAAAGTGTTATATAAAATATTGAAATGATTGTTTGTTTGAATATCCGTCGATCAAGCTGATCGAAGGGTTGTGACACAATTTAATACAAAAGTTAAAAGAATGAAAAGTAACACTAGGCCTCTAGACCTATATGTTAATTCGTATATGGCAAAAACTAAATCGACTGGCTTGAGGTTTCGTTAAAATGAAAAGGAAGGACAAAGTAATAAACACTTTCTCATTAGTAATATTAGTAAGGATTTGTCATTTAAGAATATCCTCATTTTACAATGGCAGAGTCTCGTGTGAAAGCTAGTTCTTTACACAACTTTGAATCGAAGCACATTATATTCCTTACTGTTCCTTACACAAAGAGGGTAATTCGAGGTAAGGCCACCTAACTAAAAACCAAGTTATATTACCTCCCTAATAACCTTTATAGCTACGACACAAGGCCCGTTTTTCTAAACTAAGCTAAAACAGGTAAACCTGTCGGTACCCAACTCAACAGCTGTCATGTGACAACTGCTCATACCAGCCGGCAGATGCTAGGGGTTTTCGAACTTTATACCTAAGGTGGTAAGGTTGAAAGTCACATCAGATATTTAAGTAAATGGGTTCACTTTGTAGTCAAAAAAACCAATATCCGCTGTGCAGAGAACGTTATTTATTTAGAAAATTGCGACTTTTTTTGCATGTTTGAGACAAATTATTAGGCTTGTCTCTACGTTGGGCACTGATCGATATCCATGATTGCGAAGCGAGTCTATAATAGATAATAATATAAACCCTCTACATGTAATGCATCAGTCTCTAATTTGCCAACGTGTAGAGGCCGGATTGTGCGTATATTAAGGACAAATACATATTGTTCGATAACAATATAATTTTGACTATTTAAAGGATAAGTTATTGACCTTTTGTAGAGGGTTTTGTAGAGTTCGATTTTTGGTTATTATTTAACACATAGAATAATGAATGAGCTTTAAAACGGCAAAAATTATTGTAAATAATAATATGATATATAAATATAATCGTAATTTTTCAGGTATTAATTCTTATTGAATAAAACTTGAATTTAATATGTTTAAGATATTAGGTTCAATATAGACAGACTTGACAAAAACCATGTTAAGTTTAAGTTAACTCAAGATATTTTCATAACTCTATCCAAATTGTAAAGATTAAAATTTGATAATAATTTAATCGAAGTAAAATCCATTAATGCATAAACGTTCTACCGGTAAAGTCAACAAAAGCCTTTGGGGTAACTCGTATTAAAACATCATTACCGTTTCGTGGAAAATAAAGTTATTATCGAAACTAGGTCGTGAAACACTAATCACGAGAGTAGACACTATTAATATATAATTAGGGTGACCCAATCGATACCATACAATCGAAACAATGCAATATCGTATAACAACGTACAGTACTACCGGGGGAGCGTACAATGAAATCATTTTTAATTTTGTTGCATCATTAAAAATTAATTATAATTGTAACAAACGTATTCGGCGGTTGACAGTTGGCGAGCAGCGCGCACGCGCAAACCGATCGACCCGCGCACATGTGCCCGCACAAACACAGGACACTGACACCGACTAATACACTACTGGCTCGTTACAAAAAAACCGTCACGTAGAAAAAAACTAACCACTCAACACAAAGGATCCACCACTGTCGTAAGCACGCGGAGCAGCGCGGAACGCGTCCGCACGGCGCGGCGGTCGACACAGAAGTGAGGCGAAGTGGCCAAGGTGGAGCGGTACACCTGACCGCCCCCTCCGCCCCTCCTCCGCGCTGCACTTGTACGGCCGCCCGCGCCGCGCCTACCCCCCGAAACTTCCCAAAAAGCGATTCCGAAAACAAAAGTCATCCGACAAATAGGCACCTCGGCGGAGGAATTTCCGCCCCGCGGCTGAAATGGTTCGCGCGACTTCCGTCGTGTGAATGCTCCTTTATAATACGTTTCCTAAAACTTCTGACCGGAATAATTAAAGCTTTCAGCCACTTTCCCAAGTAATAAATTAACAATTATTAATTACGCGGAGTTAATACACGTGGAGATTGTAAATGGGCTTTTACCATCCTACTAATATAATAGTGAGTCGGAGACATACTTAATTAGACAATTAATTACTCATTAGCTGATATGTTTATTTTAGATCCACTTTATCAGATTATTTTTAAACGATCTTACGATATCAAAGCTCAATCCCAAGCGAAGTCCCCTTCAAGTTATCGTCCTCGCAATTACGTGGTAAAAGAAAAACAAACAGCGCTTATGCAGCAGCTATCGATTTTGCAATTATAAAGTTAAACAGCGCCGCTGACAGAAGCGGGAACTAATAAATGGTAGTGTTTAATAATGTTTGGGGTATGGACGCGTTAAAAAGACCGTCTGTGATTTGGTAAGAGGGTGTATACCTACACCGAGAGGGTGGAGATTTGCTAAATGATTTTATAGATGACTGAAAACATGACGAGGAAGCTATCGCGAAGCGCCAGCCCTTACAATCGAGGGACTCTATTTTTATCCTCGAATGTTTTTTGATTGCAGGCAGTCTGCGCCTGAGACAGCCTGTGTTCAAAAGGACATTTAAATTTCAGAGTAAATCAGGTCCTAAATCATCAGAGTACCTTGACAAACGTAAGAACGTATATACTCTAAATCCTTTTATCTAACACTAGCCCCCAAACACGTCAACCCAGTAAACACTGGGTCTAGATCACTCGACTCTAAATCCTTTTATCCAACACTAGCCCCCAAACACTTCAACCCAGCCTGGGTCTAGATCGATTCTACGCCGAAGCCATACCGGCTGCGGTGTGATCGGAACCGGAAACGGCGCGTGTCACCGCCACCACACCGCCACCGTCATTACCGCATATGCAGGCTCTAATTAGACCCGTGGGCTATGACGCGACATGTGTCTACCCACGGAAGAGTGCGATCAGCCATGGTTCTTTTAAAGTAAAACTTATTCTTGTCTCTCTAGCACCTTAGTGACGAGGTGCTCAGGGTTTGTTTCACTATTTCTTTTTGTTCTATTATATGTAGAACCTGCATTATAATTTTGAATCTTTTATAGACTTAACTTTCAAAAGCAAAATCTAACTCATCCACTGCTACATGACATGACACATAGTAACAAATGATATTTACTGTATTCGTGTCACAGCTCGATATTTCATCGTCTTATCGACGCACCACTTTTTTTGTTAATACTGGCATTTGTACACTGCGCTATTATAGTAATGGATCAGATAAAATTCGTTCGACATACCGACATAATGGATGGAAAATATTGTCTGTGTTTGACGAGTTTTCCGGTTATTTACCGAAAAGAGCATCCCCTAACATTTCCGGGGATCGATGCGACATGTGTTGTCAGAGAAATGGTATTGGGAAAGTAAGAAATGGATATACATTTATACACCGCCTACGATGATATGTTATTTGTTTGTCCATTGAGAATTATCCAAAGTAATAATACAAATAGGAAAGTATGTTAGCTTGTTTGTGTTTTATTCACGACGTAACTAAGCAACTGATCGTTTGGTTTTTGGCATAGACTTAGGATGATAAATGTCATATGCGCACTTTTGGTCTTAGGAAAACATAACGTTCACAAAATTTTCGAATTCCACGCGTGCAAAGCCGCTGGCAAAAGCTGGTGTTAATATTATTTGCATTTAAAAAGAGAATACCGACGCCATATTGAAAATACAAGCCTAAATCTCAATCCGAAAGATATCAAATGAAATATCAAACAAACCTAAAATTGTGCATTAATTAAGGCTAACCCTAGCGCAATTTACGAGCAATCGATGTTCGGACCCAAAGGAATAGCACAATCCGAAATGTTTGCCAGCTCGCGCTAAATGTTCCAAATTAATTTCGGTAATGTACTAATTGCACGCTTAAAATTCACCCCCTAATTAAAAATTAGGACATAAGAAATTAATCAAAAACACACCAACTTAATGGCAGTATGAATAATATCGTTTTCACCATAGTCCGATTGAAAAATTAAGAGTTTCAGTGGACTTCGTTGCACCAAATCACGAGCAATGTTAGTCTTCAGTCGTCTTGCAAGAACCCCAGACGTCATAATTTACCACTCACATAGCTAAAGACTGTGCATATTCGTCAATGGAAGTAAAGAACATTTTTCATTATCCAATCCAGTGCTGGATTGCATAAAAGTGGGCATTGGAAATTCTATAGCAGCCGGCAGCTCTGGATTCGATCACCGGATTAGATAATGTGAGTCAGCTATTAAACGTCGCTAATATTTCTTAGCTAACATAGCGAAAGAACCATAGTAGAAAGCAAGCTGCGAGTTTGATGGAGCTAATAAAAGACCGTATGTAGCACGACAGGTGTCAGGTTCGGCGCGAGTTTGTTATTCGACAGCTGCAAAGATTTTGTAGAGCGACCAAACAACTGATACCAGACAGTAGAAATAGCAGAAATTCTTATAAATTATGAATAACATTATACTTTCGGAGAGAATTGATCATTAGAAACTCTACTTCGTGAGTGAAACCACCTTTTATCAATAGAAATGGATTCGCTATTCGAAACGCCTAAGGTCCTCGGCGAACTTATCTTATTTAAACATCTTAGTCTCCTTACTGCTTCTAAAAAAGCAGACATAATCAATATTAAATTCAGGTATTAAAAGTGTATAGTAAGATTTTAAAACAAATCATCGATCCCGCGGCGGATTACTTCCGAAATCGTAGATTAGGGTGAATATGCTTATAGGTTTGTTTGGTGAAGGTTAGGTATATTTGCTTTGGTTGTTGGATTAATTTTAGTAATGTATGTTGTGACAAACATGGCTTCTCTTTATTTCTGAATCAAATATCATACAATAAATGTCATAATACATCTAGCATAGGTCATCTTTATATCGGAGTAATCATGACATATCTAGCACATAGACAGGTGCCGCTAGGCAGGCCGGCAGCTGCGTCGGCAACCTATGTACAGGATGTACCGCCACGTGCGGTGTAACGTGAGCCCCGCAGCCCGCTTCCGACGGAAGAAACCTCACGTGTTACCCCTTTGATAACGACCCCCCTCGCCGCAGTCGCGCACGAGTTTAAAGACTCAATGATCTAACAGCTTTAATAGGTGTAGATCAAACATGGCGATTTAAAGAAAGCAGCGTCGACAACCATGAGTTCATTCATCATTGGGTTTGCTTATTTTTATAATTTAAAGACCGATATCAAGATGTTAACATGGCTAAGTGTCTAGAGCTTTCCTCTTAAGAAGTCAGAAGAATCACTACACTTGCTACTAAACAAATACAGTTTTCTTTTCCACGAGTGAAACAACATTCGTTTGAGAATAGAGAACTGTTAACAAAATTCGGAAGATACATCCGGCAGACATCCTGAAATCTGGACACTTTAAGAAAGTAGAGTCAGATGCTCGATTCTTGATCTTTTTTAATTGATCCAATTCTATATTATTTTAATTGATCAATAATCATCCACATACCCGTATACATAATATGTAATGTCGACTCAGTGTGTTAGATCAACTTAAGATTATGGTGTGCTTATATCGCTATCAGGACTTTAGAGAATCACTCAGAAACTCCAATAACAACAGCTCCGCTAGCACACACGTCGCAAAGGTGTTGGGTCGTCGGGCCCAGGTGCGCGTTTTTGTGCGGCCTTCCGGCGCGCCACCTGCCCGCACATCTGCCGCCCGCGCAGCACGCGCCAGCCAATCGCGAGCGACATACGGCAGACGGTAGACGCCAGGCTTTTGCCCGGCTGGGGACGCCAAGACGCGAGTTTAGCAGACGCCAGACGTAAAGACAAGTTATTTTCTGACAGACCCTTAGGTGCTTAACGAACACCAAAGAAATACCGATGCAAATAAGCTCCTGTAGCTGTTTAAGATGTTCGCGATGACTTTAACGATCGCTTGACTTAAAAGCCAGACGCTTTTGAGACGCTTTGCAGCTATGTTAAAATAAGACTACGGGGCCTGCTTCACCGCTAACTGATAAAATTTTTGATAGGCTTTCGAAATTTTTTATTGACAGATTCACCTTACGACATCTGTCAAAACAAGTTGGAAGTAGAATAATGCCAAACGTGCCTAGAGACGTGAAAAGTGGCTTTTAAAGGCCAATCCTATTTATTAATTTATACTTCTGACTGCTCTGACGATTTTGGTTTTATTTTATGTTGGTACATGTGTCTGGCGAGTCCAGCGTTTCTGTATTGACGAGTATGACCATGACCCAGTAAATAAATACATTTTACATCATTTCGCATATGGACCGACGTCTGCCACTTATAATTTCGTTATAAGCATAATTGAAGGCGTGCCAAGGCTTCAAGCACAATACAAAGTTTAATTAATGTCCGACTTAATGCGTGCCAAATACGGGATAACTTCTATGTTACAGAAAAATTGCACCAAAAAAATAATTTTATAGAGCAAGTTCTGATCAGAAGATGAAGGAAGTTTGAATTATTATTATTATTATTATTATTATAGAAAATTTATTATGAATAAAAAGTAAGATCTTAAAGGATGGAAAGACGGCAGTGGTTTTTTTTATAGTATGTTACAAAAGCTACATTTGGGTCTGAGAAACATCTACTGCAACACAATAAGAGTATATTCTTTATATTTAGCAGGTAGTGTAATTTCTTAGGAATTTGCGCAAAAACGTAATGTCCTTTAATACATAACGATTGGACAAAGAACTTTAACAACAGAGAAATGCATTGTAATAACACATATCAACCTTTATATTACAGGTAACGAAATGTGTAAGATTTCGTGCCATATTAAAGTTTGCAGGACTGCCTTTCTGCTAAATATTCCTACTCATGTGTATGATATAATCGTATGTGAATGTGTGTTCCTTCCTTTGTCGTTCTCGACTTAATTTCAGAACGATAAAAAATAGAGAGTAACAGAGATTATTTTTGGTTTTGAAAAAGCAAAACGTTCCCACAGGAGCAAAAATATTCGTTAATGGTCCCATATAGCGATCCCGCAATGGGCGTTAAATGTTAATATACTACAGGGGAGTGACACAACGCTACCTACACTATAGCACTGACGTTTTGTGTCGCGAACCGCCTCAGAAGTGTTTAGCGTCTAGTACGATCTAACCTTTAGCTGGAAGACATAAGCTGTAATTGATCGGCCGTCGTAGTTAGCTCCTCGCTAATTCGCTAATTGGCGGAGCTTTTAGCCGTGTTGTGGAAATACTAAACTGTTTTTCGTTTTCCTCGGTAGTTCTAGTTAGTCAAGTGGAACTGATAATGTCGATATATAGAGCTGAATACAGAAAAGCTATTCACATGACGGACCCAAACTATAAACGACACGGACACTAAATTCTATTCTCCTTCGGACTATTGCCGGAACGTTTTTGTACCGCTAACATGCTTTTGCAAATCACCAAACATGATTAACTTGGCCAAAAGTGTAGTGTAGTCTTAGTAGTCTTAGAACTTATAAAATGCCTGAAATCTCACGGCCTACAATATTCATTTAATCGTCTACAACATTCATTTAGTTAATGACCTCTATGTTGAGTTTGAATTTTTTTACATAATAAGGGGACAAACGAGCAAAAGCAGCAAAAAGCAAGCCTGATGGAGAGCAACTGCCGTCGCCCGTTAAACACTCGTAACATCAGAACAGTTGAAGATGCTACGCCAGTCATTTAAGAGGAAATGCCCTTTTTTTAAAGGTTTGCAGGTTTCATCGGTCCGAAAAAACTGCTAACGATAGTTCACTTCAGACTTAAAAGCGCCCGGCTGGTACTAATCTAATATAGTTAACTAGTTTTTGCCCGCAACTACGTCAGCGTAAAACCTTATAAATTATCCCGTTTTTACAACATTTTTTGGTTACTGCTCGGTTCTTCCTCAATAAAATCGGTCAGTAGTGCCTGGGATTAGCGCGTTCAAACCAACGAACTCTTCAGTTTTATATTATCAGTATATAACTTATACATTTGAGAAAGTGTTTTACTTATTGGAGAATCTACAATATAACGTTTGACGTTGTTTCGTAGCTCTACGTTAGAAATATGACGGGATTTCCCGTGTCCCGTCATTCCCGTGGGAACGCCGGATACTCCCGCGCTACCTGACGACACGCACCACCCCGGTTTGTCGCCCTCGTAGACCAAACACGTAGTGGGTCTAAGGGTTTGTATTATATGTTCCATTTTTGTACATACCATAAGCCAGTAGCCATTTTTCAAAATTCTATTGGTAACTAATAAGTCAAGAGGACGAAATGGCCAGTATATTTTTGGAAAGCACGATTTTATGGATCGATCATAGTTTTATTGTAAATGTTTTGTGATATAGGAAAAAGTTTATCAAATTTGAAACCAATAAAACCTCTTTAAATATGCAACAAAATATTGACCTATATAAATAATTATCATGTCAATTAAAATGTTAATATTGAAACGGCTACTGAAAACTAGAGTATTATATAAAATGAAACTAAATATAAAATTCAACAAAACCTTCAAACGCCCGACGGGGTAGTTTTTACCTCGGCCGCGCACAAAAACCCAAAATCTTTTATATGGAGTAAAAAAAACTAGGTAAATTGTGTTGCATCCGTCGAATTGAGATAAGACGGGATGCGCAGCTGTACTCGCATCTGCCCGGTAAAAACGCGACAGATGAAACACCAGCTGTCCTATACCTGATCTTGAGCCCAAATTATACGTTTATTGCTTCATCAAATCGATTCCGATGTTTCGATTTTTAAATATTTTATAAATTGTGATGGTCATTAAATGTAGATCTGCTTAAACTTGCATTAAACAGTAAGTTTACAAAATGACACTACCCACAGTAAGCGTGCTTTGTATCTTGTATAACTTAGCAACTGATTTTTTCCTTGTTAGTAAATTTTTAAAAATTACATTATGTACAAAAACGATTTAATTATACATTATTTTGTCCATGCCTCAAACGATACAACAGTAGTATGCAGAGTGTAAAACCTTTTATCAGTAAGGGACTTACCTCTCTCAATTCCTTGATTTTGGCCCCAGCTTTCCCTATGACGCAGCCGGCTCGACTCTGATGGATCAGTAGACGGACGTCCAGATCTTCGTTGCTGGATCTCGGCCCACCCTGCGCAACACATTCGCTTCAGTAACTTCAGTAAAAGTAATTACCGGCCGGAAACTCGGAGACTTATCACAAACAGGAAAAGGTTCGAGTAGGATGTAGTGTATTTGCGTAACTTCTGACCTATATCAGAAAATTATGACATCAAACATTTAAAAGGTTACCTTATGCGGTTCAAATCTCTACGGCCATTCTATAAATACATTAAAGGTAAAAACATCGCAATGGGGAAAATCAGGGGATCGAAGGTTAAAATATCATCCAAATATAGACTCACCTCAGCCAGGTTCGGGAGGATTTGCTTCAGAATTTCCACCACGGTCTCCGTGTCCGGGGCTGTTATAGAGAGCACCCTGGAAACAGTCCGATAACTCAATAACACGCAAACACGGACCCGAAATCAAATAAAAATCACAGCACAACTGATAAGTTACATCATGATCAACGGTCAGGGATATGGAGGCGTTTAATGTTTCGTTATAGAGTGATAACAAAAAAGAAATAGTCGTAGAAGCAAACTTTAGCGGATCGTGACACTGAGGTCCAGAAATCGGAAAGCGTATCGTGCGTGGACTTGGTGAAGCGGCTACCGTGTACACCTGACTGTTGATTGCCGTGGGCTTAGAGAGTAGTTTGGTGGTATAGTTTACCGTTCGGGGCCTGGACAATCTGGGACTGTTATAGAGGCTTTGTACTGCGTGGCGGGGCGGGGCGGCGGCGGCGGCGGCGGCGGGGCGGGACCGGCAACCAAAAACGTTGTAGCGGCGCACTGCGCGCCTCCGACGACCCCATCCAGGAGGCCCCATCCACAATACACACCACCACTATTCCTAATTCTAGTATACCCCAAATACTTTGGAAGATATCCTACGCCTAATGTTGGCTTTCTTCTTGACGTCAATTCTTAAGAAATCCTCTACGCAAATTTCTTAACCATGTTATTGGCGTCTCAGGCTTACACAAAAGAGTTTCCCAGTCTTCGTAAAGTTAAATTTATTTCTTTGGTATTCGCTTAATTAATTGCTCGAATTAACCGTGAAAGTTCTTTTGTGAGGCGACGACCGTGGGCGCTACATTAAAAACATTAAAAAACAAATATAGGAATAGCATTGAAAGACCGACGGGCTTTAAAAAGCAAAAGTTAGTTGGTAAAGGATTACTTAAACCGCTCCAAAATAAAGCCATAGTAATGAATACTTTTAGGTTTATAAAATGTTATTAATATTTTTTTTTGATGTTTTTTTTTTCATAAAACTTGTGTGATCGTGGATGGTATTTGCAGTGTCGGAGGCGCGCGGTGCGTCCGGGTTTAGAGGCATCTCAGGGGCTCTTTAGACCTGTAACTGGCTGCCGGGGGGTTATTGTCTATGGACTAGCCGCAACTGACCCAGAGGCATATTTACTTTTCTCTTCTAGCCGAGTGAGAACGAGACATGGGCCTTCTTAAACATAAGATTTGGTACCTGCTCTGAAAAATGTTAATCTTTTAAATTGGACAAAATAAATTATACTTACAAACGATATCTGAAAACGGCTAATAATAGTGTAGTGTCATAAGATATAATCCTAGAAATTCTAAAGCGTTATTTTATTAGTCTCTTTGATGTTAAGTGTGTCCTTTTTAATTTTCTAGTTATTTTGCGGGTAGAAGTAAAAATATTAGCTGTAATACTGACCTCACTCCTCAGCTTAGATATGTTGGATCCGCCTTTCCCGATGATCGACCCAGCCACCTGACGGAAAACGAAACTGTTAAAAAACATTCAAAACAAGACTTTGTTTTTTATAACAAAAGTTTTCTTATTCGAAACTAACCCCTAAACGATCTGGCCTTTCTAATTGACCTTTAACAAGATCCGGTACAGATCAAATATCCGGCCCGATGTTAAAAAGCTTTTTGAAAATTAAAAAATCGTAAATTTTAAATGTATTTTGATTTACGCACAAAATAATACTGGTTGGTTAAAAGCAAATTTCGGTCAATCAATTTGTTACAAAATCATGTTTCGATACGCATAAAGCTAACGCGGTTAATTTTACAAGCGTGATACATAAGTGATTGGATTATACAAGGTAGAAACACTTTCAGCCAGCAATTTATGTGAGAATGAAGTGATACGAAATATTTTAAATTTTGTTTGTTAAAAACCATCCATCAAATATTTTTGGTTGTAGCAGGGACTGTGCCTCCTTTTAAGACAATGAGAATATAATGATTGGAAAAATAATATTTAATGCACCGTAAACTCAAATTGGCCCAAAAAAACAAAGGTGTTGTGTGATAATACGGTGAGCAAAACGCTCGGAGACTCGACTCAAGACGGGCTCGATCTAAGCCCCGTAATTCAGAGCATGATAAAAAAAATGAGCTGCTATTTTCATTCATAAATGTCTCTATGAATGAAAACAGCATCTCAAAATTATTGATCATGCACTTAAGTTCTAAGCATTGACTATTTATACGGGCCTAAGAGGTCCAAGAGCTTAGAATTATTTTTATACATTGATTGTATCTTTATTATTAATAGGTTTTACTAATGAGGCCCCATAAATTTGCCACGGGCCCCAAACAGTGGCTACGCCACTGCTAGTAAACAGACTGCGCTCATCGAATTGGGGATTCAGCTCGTACCCATACATGTACGACATTCTGTAAACACATTATTGACGATGTCATATACAATTATGGTAATGACGACGTCCACAAACACCCTGAATCAATACAAAACACATTAGACGCTGACACGTAACGCTATCTTGATGTGAACGTCTATTACGATTCGACCCATTTTATGAGAATTATGAGGAATTTTTTAGCTCTTGTAGGTAATGAGGAGGACATCAGGAGGATTATATCTATACATATAATAAAACAGTAAAATTCGAGTGTCTGTAAATTTAATATTTTTTACAAAATTATCAATGTGGAGGTGCTAAGGAACAGTAATAGTAATCATATCGAAAAAAAAAGTTGTCTGTTTGCCTGTTTATCTTTTTGTCTGTTTGTACGCGCTAATCTCAGGAACTACTGGACGGATTTGAATAAATCTTTTTTTTTTTGTGTAATAGCTATTAGGTCTGGGTAGCATATAGGATACTTTTTATCCCGGGAAAAAGGTACGGTTCCCGCGTGATATACAAATTTTTTCGCAACAAAGTTGCGGGCACCAACTAGTTTATACTAGCTGTCTTCCGCGACTACGTCCGCTTGAAACTCTTAAAAATTGTCCCGTTTTCAACATTTATTGAATTACTGCTCGGCTCGTATTGGTCGTAGCATGTTTTATAGACTTACAGCATTCCTCGATAAATTGACTAACCGACACAAAAAGGTTTTTTTTTTTAATTTTTTAACAAACTCTTCAGCTTTATATTATTACTAGCTTTTGCCCGCGACTTTATCCGCGGACAGGACGGTTTTTTTTACGAAATTTTAGTCGGCATTCAAAGGGAT